>OOFJ01135129.1:0-11289 GCA_900323375.1 Benthosema glaciale | reverse complement strand
ACATGACTATGGAGAGCATGTGTGCTGATTTGTGTGAAATTTGGATTAAATCTGAAGGAGTAATATTCGAAAATGTGTTTTACATATGTCGGCCTCCTGGTGGCGCTATGAAGAGCAGATGTGAAAATTTCCTGGCAATTTCCTGGTAAAGGTTTTTTCCTTGGCCTCTAGAGAGTGTGCATTCAAGGTTTTACCCAGATCAGTGCAGATAGGTAAAAACACTAATCGGCCAGTTATAGCGCCACCATGAGGCTGATTTGAAATTTTTCAAGTGGCATTTGTTCCTTGGCCTAGTGGGAATGTACGTGCAAGATTTCACGGAAATCAGACGATGCGTTCATGATCTGCAGCATTTTGTTTGAAACAGAGCACTCCTGCGAACTTTTAAAGCCAATCTTAGCCAATCAGGATGGAGTATGAGAAATCAAACAAACCCGTCTTGATCACATGACTATGGAGAGCATGTGTACCAATCAGCGTGAAATTTGGATAAAATCTGAACGGTAATATTAGAAAATGTGTTTTACATAGGTCGGCGTCCTGGTGGCGCTATAACAGGCCAATGTGAAAACTTTGGGCCAGTGGTTAACAGACAAATGGAGAGGACGGATGGACGGACACACACGGACGGAGGGCAAAACATAGTCTCTCCCCATGCCTTTGGCCTGGTGGAGACAATTATGAAGCCTTCAAGTGAAATGGACCAGCACACAGGTGCTGTGGTTACAGGCAGTTGCATTAGAACATGTTGTGTGATGCAATGCGTGTTGTGAAATGTAATATGTAATATAGTGTTGTGTTGCCTGCATATAACTTGTCTATTGAATGTCCTCTTCAGGTGTACTTTTATTCATTCGAGGTGTTCCGTGCTGCTGGAATCCAAACTCACCAGCTGCGCTACGCTGCGTTAGGAATGGGGCTGTGTGAGGTCGCCACCTCTATAGCCTGTGTAAGTCCCATTTCTACGACATTCCCATATGACTGCATAATACTGTCTGTAATAAATGATCCTATACATTTGGAGTTTAAAGTCAAAGTCAAAGTTGTAGTGGTTTTCAACCGGTGATCCGGGGACTAGCACCAGTGGTCCTTGAGAGGGTTCCAGGTGGTCCCCAGCTAAAGGTATACAGTTGGTAACCAAATGGACCCTTGCAGATCTTTAACTCTTGAGAGTGTAAAATGAAACCAAATGGACCCGCGCAGGTCCATTTGGTCTCGTACAAGGTTTATTCGACTATACCTGCACCTCTTGGTACCACAACACCTCAAAGGCCCTGAAAACAATGCTCCAGACCTCCAAAAACAAACTGGTCAGGCTGCTACTTGGCCTCACTCCCCAAACCCATCTCACCCCTGCCCACCTTGACAGGCTGGAATAGCTTAGGGTTGACGACAGAGTACAGCTTCTTGCAATGGCTCTAGTCCACAAGATTCGATACACCACCAAAATACCCATGTACCTGTCTAAATACTTCCTTAATGTCAATGAAGTCCACTCCCACAACACCAGAGGGAGTTCAATAAACCATGAACAACCCAGATTCGGCACAAACAAGGGACTCAATTTTTTTCCTCCTATGCCAAATGTTCCAAAATGTGGAACGCCCTACCAACAACAGTCATTAAGACATACAAATCCCTTGACTGCTTCACTCTCAAAGGGCACCTACGGTCGGCTGCAATTCGAAACTGGCCTCCGTAAACTATGATAGGCCAATAGGCCTACAACATGAGATTGTGGACAAAGTCCTATCCAACGACAACAAAAATATTCATAGTCTTTGGTCTGAGAGGCTAAATGTCATCAACGACATCCGTGGCTCAAATGCTGAATAAATAATGGACCTTGATGTGGAAAACGTTTTGAAGACCACTACCCAAATAAATGCCTGGTGAACCTATATGCAATATGCCAACAGCACCCCCATGTGGTTCGCTGACTTCATTACCCATTAACATTTTCGGTGACAACTTTGAGAGCTGGTTTACATTTTCTTCTTTTGGCCTTGGTTTTGCAGTTCATAGTTATTGAGAGCACTGGGAAAAAGATGCTGCTCTTCCGGGGTTACATATGCATGGCTACCACGCTAGGCCTCCTCACCATCACCCTCTACCTGCAGGTAAACCGCCGCCGCCGCCACCACACAGCATAATCTGCATATTAATTAAGTAACTGACTTTGTCATTGTGACAGAAATCAGATGTTGTCATATTATCATGGGCCATGTCAATGTTTCGCTTCAGGGCCAGGTCACCTGGATGCCATACTGTAGCCTGGCTCTTATCTTCATCTTTATCTTCTTCTTCTCCAGTGGACCTGGTACGTTTGTTGTGAGATATACTCAGTACATAATGTGAAGCTTTCACAATTTATCAACCATTCAAGCCCTACGTAGTACTATTGATGGGAGATTTAAATCGGCAAACACATCAGTATCGGCCAATTCTTCTTGTTTTTTTAAATAAATACTACCTTACAAAATGAAAATGAGTGTTAGGCTACTATTGACATGCCTTTTTTTTGTCTCTTGGCTCTTCTTTCTAAGCTGGGGTGACAGCCCCGCTTCCAGGGGAGATCTTCACCCAGTCGTTCAAATCTGCAGGATACACCACGGCCTGCATGCTGAACTGGACCGGCCTGTTCCTGTTGGGGATGCTCTTCCCTCTGATAGTGGTGAGAAGAGAACAAACGCTCTTGGCCATGCAGGTCTTGTCAGCATGCAGTGGGTGGAAAAGGTTACTTGAATGAATGTTTTACTTCAGTAAAAAAGTATAATGCAGATGAGATGTACTCCGTTACAAGTTGAAGTCCCGTATTCAAAATGTACTCAAGTAAAAGTACAAAAGTATCTGCATCAAAATGTTCCCTCATTCTACTGTATTTATTCCATAATATCTGCCTTATTGTTTTTCAGGAGCACCTGGACTACTTTTGCTTTCTCATATTTCTGTGTTTCTGCTTCCTGTCTGGATTATTCGTGTGGTTCAATGTTCCAGAGACCAAGAACCGGACTGCCCTGGAGATCGCCGTGGAGTTCCAAAAGATGCACCCAAAACGTACAGAATCACTGCAAAGAAAATTAAATCTGCCAACAGCCAATGAAACACAGATATGTCAGACCCGACTGTGATTCTACTCATAGTAGGTTATGAGTTCGTTGTCCATGTACATCTTAGTAAGTCTGTGTACTTGAACTTGAGATACAGTGTACTTGATATGTGATAGTACTGCCTGCTATGTACTTTATAGATAGGAGCGACATCTTCAAGTTATCGGCAGTAATGTCCGCCTTACTGCCTGTCATTATCATGTCACGTTTTATGTCTCATGTCTTGTCACTATGTCACTATGATCCAGCACTATATATATATTCCTTATTTGTGTAATAAACTTTGTGAACCTATAGCGTGATACTGCCTCTGACTGTGTTACATTATTTGTTCTCCCGGGCCCATCGCCGTACCAAAGGGATACTTCAACAGGATTGTCACACACCACCCAGCCTGCACACATTACCAACCTGTCAGAGCCAGACAGAGGGTCCAATTAGAAATCACAACAGTAGGGCTGCTTCAAAAGCATTTGATGCCAACCCATTTGATCTGTGTGCGGACCACTGGTCCACTAGGCAATGAAACATTTTCAGAGAACATTTCATGATCAATCAATTGATTGTGTTCCGACCTGGATCACTACGTCAGGTCATAGTTCCATCCATTGATTCAGTGGATGGAACTATGACCTGACGTGTTTGTGTTAATGTTATATTATCATCAATATCATCAATAAGGACAGTGTTGCTTGCAGACGATAGCAAGCAGGCTCATAAATCAGGCTTCATTGACTGAGTGTCCAGAGTCCAGACTGAGACACGTCTTCCTTAAGAAATCAGATTTGAATTGAATTTCAAAACCACCTAGGAATGTGTTTCAAATCTAATTAGCAAAAATCTGTTTCCATGTGTTTATCAGACTTGATAAAGCCAATGTGATTCCAATCTGGATAGGCCAAACTTCTGATTTGGACTTCCAGTGTGAACATTCAGTCTTTGACTGTGCGCACGAGTTGCATGTCAATGCTGTTCAGTCTTTTCCCATATGACCATACTGCTCAATGAATTTTGGCAAATATGCCAAACTTGCTTGAGTTAATTAGCAGCCCACAGTAAGTCATTCTCAAGGTGCATGGTGTCAATTTAGGCCTCATTGATACTTTAGACTCACACATCTTACACTTGTGTCTTACAACCTCTGTGTGTCACACAGCTCGTAATGCAGTTCCACTTCCAGTCACATGGTTTGAAGACACAGACGTGTGTCATGGGGGAGGAGGGCAGAAGAAACACAGCGAACACCAAGGGGCGACGACCTTCAATTTATACTCTAAGGCGAACACCCATGCAACACTTGTGTCTCTTCAAACCACGTGACTCCCATTGGAAATGCATTGCGAGGTTGTAAGAGGTTGTTAAGACACAAGTGTAAGATGCGTGAGTCTAAAGTGTGAATGAGGCCTTATAGACTTCCGCTCTCTGAATTCGAATCATTAACTTAATAATGTCACTTTAAATTAAATATTACAAATTATGTAACAATTTTGGAACAAACAAAATAGCTGATCTTCAAGCTTGCAGATCAGCTCTTTTTCCAACTAATGTTTTAAATATGTAACGTAGTAAATCAATAATTGTCCATATTTAGAAGTCTTTTAAATTCTTAAATTATGTAAATAATTTTAACATTTCAAATTTCGTATAAAGTATACTTTATCTTTTAGATCAGCTAGGTTTCAACACATAAGTATTGCAGATATAATGACTAAAAATAAAACAAACGTCACCGACCATTGGCCTCCTTGGACTTGGAACCCATGAGTAGTAGGACTTCTTGGTCGTGTTCGGAAATACCGCACCGGAGCGCACTCGCCTATTAGTTTGCATTGCACAGTGCGTTCAGTGCGCTATTTCCGAACGCGCCCTTTGTCTCTGGTTCATTGTTTGTGAGAATGCTCTCTCCAACCTTTTCAGGTGTTCCAGCTCAGGCAAATGAGCAGCCATCTTGCTAGTGCACTCTGGGAGATGTAGTTACCTGAGGTGTCATGCTCTGAATATAGAGTTCTTGCTCAATCTCTGAGTTTTGACTCAACAACGATTGTTTTTCTTCTTCTGGTTGTGCTTTTTTTGAGAACTTTAAGAGCATTATCAAAGTTGAGATTTTGTTTATTCTTATCAGACAATCTGTGGCTCTCATATGGTGATTAATGACAAGGAGATTTTACAGGCATCACACCTTCTTTTTATAACCCCAGTAAAAAATCTCATGCTACAGTCTACCACAATATTGACCACAAATGAATAAACTAAACAAGAAGTGATCTTTCAATGATTGGTTGAATACTTTATTAAAAAAGTACAGGAGAGAGTTCAATACAAGGTCTGCTAAAGAGGATTTAAAACCCAAGAAAGCACTATATGGCTTGTTTAAATTGGGATTCAATTCAATCGAAAAATGTTATCTGCATAAACTTGATAAAACTGACAGTGATTTGAAACCTACGTGTGTTCTTGGCAATCATCTTAGGTTCAATTCAATTGACCTACATCATTGTTTTCCACATTTAAAAAGTAGAATATGTCCAATACATTTGTTAGATGATAATTATCATATACCGCATTGCTACCCTCTGTCAAGGGTGCCAAGCAACAGCAGTCAGACAAGGTCGTGTTGAATGTTGCCATGGCACGCAGGGTTTTTAGAGCAGGTTATCGGGATGGTCTGGCCTTTGGCAAACAGACACTGGGGCGAACCTCAGGCTTTCTCAACAGAAAACAATCACAAGGGAACGGGGATGGAACTGTTAACATTCCATTTACAACATAGTCTGCAAACTGAAATACTAAATAGGCAAGGCCTATACAAAATGAACATGGCATGCCTGCCTTACTTAACAAATGCAAGTCACTTTTACGTTTTCCTTCTGTCTGAGATTCTGTACATATCTATTTATTGCCACTAGTGTTGATGAGTGTTCTTGTATGTTGTTGTATGTCTTAAATGTCTTGATGAATTGTATAGGACCAAAATGGAAATAAGCCCTTGGGACTATTTAAAGTTATCCTTTTGTATAATAATCGCACCACCTATTTGTAACTGTTAATAAAGTATTCGATCAACCTACAGTACAGTTGTTAAACATGTGTTTCTTTATAGTAGGCTATGTCATCCCCAAATTATTTTTTGAAAATAGATACATACAGGTACATGGCAAGCTCACACCTGTGAGATCGTCTAATTTTCAAATTGCCAATGGGGGTTAGATTGGTTTACATCCTATACACTATAATAACTCATTTTACTGGACACCTTGGAACCCCCTCAAGGACCCATGAGGGTCCCTGGACCCCACTTTGAGAACCACGGTTAAACTAAAGGCACAATTTTGTTCCATTTTGTGTAGGCCGGCAGCACTTGAGGGAGTTCCAGGGGGTCCCCATGCTAAATGATAGTTAGGAACCAAATTAACCCTTAATTTTACAATATACATTGGGGTCTCAGAGATAGCAATGCCATTAAATGGGGGTCCGTAATCCTGTTGCATATCAAACTGGGGGTCCTTGACATGAAAAAGGTTTGGGAACCACTGCTGTAGGCCTAGTGGCCTGCTGTTGTTTTAAACAAACAACTTGTTTGTTTGCCAGCACGGGGTATTTTCCCAAATACTGTACGTCATTATACATAGCTTTGTCACTACGTGCGTATAGGCGGAGACCCCATAATACGCACGTGCCTCCACCCATTTCATGTGTGTGCGCCTCTGATAACGCAATCTTGAATTTCTAGTTGGACGTTTTGTGTGACAAACAGCATGCAGCCAGGCAGGACGGTCTGGGCTGATGGTGATGCGCGTCTCACAAAAAGCACATCCTCCTCACTGGGCGAAGAATAGGGGAGGGTTTTCAGTCCTAGTATACGAAACCAATGGGGAAGTCATACATGTCAACCTATAATAACTGACGCAAAAGTGGAGAGGCGCTACTTGATGTGACAGACAGGCTCAGGATCAGACACCGACTACGCTCATCGGATGAAAACACTCTAGATAGGCTACTAGAAGATCGACTCGAGTCAAGATGGACACATCAGATGACGATGGGAACTTCTTCTCTGATAACGTAACGATGAAGACTGATCAGCAAAAGTGAGTAGGCCTATACTAGCCTACAGGTCTGCGTCACGTCACAATTGATAGAAGACACAACTTTGTAGGCTACGTAGTGCTGAATAATGTCACTTCACAGCATAATGTATGCATCGGCTGTTTTGTGATATTACTGTTTTAAGTTTACTGTGTGTGTGTGTGTGTGCGCGCGCGCGTGCGTGCGTGCGTGCGTGCGTGTGTGTGTTTAATAAACAAGAACATGTTGCTTGTTTGTTGTGTGGTTTTTACAGACAGAACTTATTATATAGGCTACACATGGAGAACTTAATTGTAACTTGTGCAACTTGCCACCTCCAGAGCCACAAACTGTTAATAATAAGAGCGAAATTAGTTTAGTATGTCTTTGCTACAAATTATACTGAATGACCTTTAATTTGGATTGGAAAGATACGTTTGCATTATTCTATTGAGAATTGCAAATAGCACTATTTACAAAAGGGAAAGGTGTTAATATTTTTTGATATGTAAACACATTGTTCAAGTTTCAAACTTTTAACATTAAAATATCATGTGGGTAAACTTACCCCTTGACTTGGATCAACTTACCCCTTACCTGGGGCAATTTGAGCCCCATGACCACCTGTTTTAATAAATAATATTTTCATGGCCCTTTGTCATAGATGCTTACTCATGATTTCAATAGAAGACATCCTGAAATGAAGTCAAAAGGCTTCTTTTGTTTAAAGTGGGAAATTCGGTATATAGTCTTTTTTATTGGCCTAAAAATATTGTCTATATACATACATTCATGAATTCACTTGCTGACCGGCTGTGGGTATTGGGCAATTTTCTTTATAGGGGTTTCTTGTGACCCTCCCATTAACATCCTATGGCAGGCAAAATTGTCAAAAATGTCAAACTTTCCATTTGCTTTAAGTAGCATGTGACATGTCAAACTAGAGGGTTTTCATGATTCTGAATCCAATCCAAGCAATAGTTTTGCACAAAAAACACTCCTTAGGCTAAAAACAGCCATAGCTACTTGCCCAAAATGTGATGACCACATTTGTGATGACGTCATCACATTTGTCATGACCTTTATGGCTGTTTTTAGCCCAAGGAATGTTTTGTGCAAAACTAATGCTTGGAATGGATTCAGAATCATGAAAACACCCTAGTTTGACATGTCACATGCTACGTAAAGCAAAAGGAAAGTTTGACATGTTTTACATTTTTACCTGCCATAGGATGTTAATGAGAGGGTCACAAGAAACCCCTATAAAAACAATTGCCCAATACCCACAGCCGGTCAGCAAGTGGATTCATGAAGGTATGTATATAGACAATATTTTAGGCCAATGAAAAAGACTATACCACATTTCTCACCCGTACACCTCGACTGCCGGACTATATTATCTTTTCTCTCCAACAAGATCCAACAAGAAATTAGGCAAGACACCTATAGTATACTTTCTAAAATTGTACACGTGTAGTTTAGTGACAAATGTAAATCTTTAAATGTACTCACATTTAAAGATGGTCAGCTCATAAAGCTCCATAGGAGTCCTTGAAGGAGTTCCAGGGGGTCCAACGTACATACATATACAAAGATTTATTTTGAGCTTTTTATGCCTTTGTTATAGATAGGACAGGCTGACAGGAATGAGAGAGATGGGGAGTGACACATAGCAAATTGGGATCGGTGCTCAAACCCGCGACCTGGCCGCTGTCACTGTCAGGTTACGTTGTAGCCTACGGGGACCGCTACACCAGCAGTCCCGTCCTGCATGGGCATATACTATCTTCAGATGAGGGTTCCGCCACCAAAACACATTCATTTGGGGGTCTTCCTTGACATGAAGAGGTTTGAGCACTGACTCATTCAGTCCTGCATCTGTATCTGCTCTCCTTCCCCTCTTCTGCCAGAATGAGCTCTATATCACGTGAGGCATCCCCATCAGTGCGCAAAAGTATAATTAGCCTACAAAACAAAGAGTCCATCGGTAAATTATTAACAGCAACCCAATATGTATGAAGTGCTCCTGGCCTGAGCTTAGGGCCATGCATGCAGACTGAAAAGCAGATAGGCAGCTCTCCCAATGCAGTGTGTCGCTGGTAATAAACAGCGTAGCACTGAGCAAGGGATCAGGAAATCCCTTTGAATACTGTAAATTACCCTTCAAAACCTTTTGTCTTAGTAAAATGGACCTCGAGCTACAACTGAATTTGGAACACGTTTTTCCATCTACACCAAATGAATGTTTTTGGTGAATGTTCCTCCCATAATATATAAATATACTGGGGTTTAAGTGCTTATGGCATTAGAGCAGTGGTTCTGCAAAGTGGGGTCTGAGGGCCCCAGCAAAAAATGATTAATTGTTAAAGGACCACTTCACCACTTTTCAACCTATCTTCATATAATTGGTCCTCACTAATGTTCATGATAAAACACCACTATTTTTTTCGACTCGGTCTGTGTCTCATAGGAGGGTTGTGGGCAGTTCAGAAACCCGCCCTCCATGCGCATCATCGTTCGACAGATTTTTTTTTTAAACAATATTCTTTTGAAAAAATATTTATATTTTTATTATCATGAGAACAATGGCTTCCATTTTCGCATTGGAACTTTTCAGGAAAAGAAAGCCTGCGGTTTCTATTAGCATGGATTCCCCATCAATGAAGCGCATGGAGGACGGTTTCTGAACTGCCCACAGCCCTCCTATGAGACACAGACTGAGTAGAATTGTTTTTTACTGTTTTATCATGAACATTATTATTGAGGACCAATTATACAAATATAGGTTGAAAAGTGGTGAAGTGGTCCTTTAAGAACCAATGGACGCTTGTAGGCCTGTAACTCAGAGAGTGGAAAACACTCTGTACAGACTCTATGGGGGACATTGGGGGTCAGTGCATTCAAAACTGGGGGGGGGGTGTCTTGAGATTGAAACATTCGATAGTCACTGCATTAGAGCATTGGTTATACAGTACACCTCAGAAAATATTTGGCTCTCCAAGTACCACAATAATAACTGATCCAACAAGCCAAACAAAAATACGTTTTACTCTTATGTACCTGTACACAAGACGTAACAGAAAAGCACAACTTTAAACCTTGAGGCCCTACACCTACATGTAGTCTATTAATACAGTGCTTATGGGAAATCATTTCAATACCATTTACAAATCCAAAAATCAAAACAATCAAGCTACAAACCACAATCCAAATGTGGGAACAACAAAGAACAGCACAGGTCTGTACTTGATCTCCTCCTTTTGCCCCTCTACATTAAATCTCTTCGCCTTGTGAGCTTGTAGCTTTTCTTCTGGTGACCTTTTCTCATAATTCTGATGGAGGAATGTGGCAGAGAACCTGTATGGAGAAGACCTCACCTCATCTGCCCTGTTTGTTCTTGTCTGATTACAGGGTGTTTGTCAACAGGAGTTTGACCCTGGAACACATCAAATGTTATGGATTTGACATGGACTACACTTTGGCAAGTATGTCAAACCAATACTGTACAACTGGTCATCGTACAACAGTGGTTCTCAAAGTGGGGTCCAGGAACAGTCCTTGAAAATATAGCAGATATTTTTCTTTTTTTTCAAAATTGTTATCACACGATTTTGGAAAGGAGGAGAGAACACCCCCCCAGCACCCACATCATCGTCCCCAGCAGGAATCGAACGCAAGACCTTCTAGCTGTGATGGGCGCTACAGGCTCCGCCACCACCAACCCTAATAGCTGATTATTAAGCTCAACATGCATCACATTGTGATGCATGGTGACCTTGTAGATCTGCAATTTTATAAACATCTTGGTGAAAAACAAACAAAAAAAACACACTTGTATTGCAATCCCTGGTACAAATCCCTGGTTTTTCAGGTGGCGTTCGTGGCCAAATACATATTAATTTGAGGGGTTTTTGATGTGGAAAAGTTTGAGAACTGTTGTACAACACTGGCAAAATTGCGGGTTTAATTTCTATTCTAGTTTTTTTTTTTATTACATTTGTATTTGTTTGCTGTGTGTGTGTGTGTGTGTGTGTGTGTGTGTGTGTGTGTGTGTGTGTGTGTGTGTGTGTGTGTGTGTGTGTGTGTGTGTGTGTGTGTGAGAGAGAGAGAGAGA
>OOFJ01134965.1:0-16661 GCA_900323375.1 Benthosema glaciale | reverse complement strand
TGCGGTCTGTGGCCGAGAGCAGGGGCGGCGACGACGCGGACGACGAGCGCAGCGAGCTCATAAGTGAGGGGAGAGCGATGGAGACGGACAGCGAGAGTGATATCTCGGTGTTCGTTGGAGTGAAAGAGGCTCGACCCGCAGAGGAGAGCCGGCCGGAGGGCATTCGGCCCCTCCCCTCTCACAGACTGATTGAATGTGACACCCTGTCTAGAAAGAAAGCCGCCGCGCGTCAGAAGACCGACAGCGAGTCTTCGCTGGATGTAGCGCGGAGCGACAAAGAAACAAACAGGCTGTCTGTGGCGTTGAGTTCACCCAAGGTCTGTTCTACCGGAAGCCTCAGTTCGTCATCACGTAGCGAGTCTGAGAAGGCGGAGCCTGCTCAATGGAGGCTTAAGATCACGGACCGTCTGAAGTTCCGCCTGCGGACGTCCGTGGACGACATGTTCGGCGTGGGCACCCAGAGGAGCCGGTCGCCAGAGGGCCGCAGTAAGAAGAAGAACATCCGACGGAGGCACACCATGGGCGGGCAGAGGGACTTTGCCGAGCTGTCAGTGCTGGGAGATTGGCAGCAGCCGTGTGGCGTGGGCGAGTCGGCCGTGGACCGGCTGAAGCCCAAGTGCAGTTCCCAAGACTTCTCCATCAGGGACTGGATCGCCCGTGAGCGCCATCGCACCAGCAACCCAGAGTTCAGCCTGGACCTCTCTGAGAACCAGGGGGCAGCGCTGTGCCAGGCGGCTCACTCCTCCGCGGAGCCACTGTCGCCGTGTCCAGCTGAGCTGTGGAACGGAGACGCTCCCCAAAGTAAGAACCTGAGCCTGTCGGCCACTGCTCACCCACATAAACTCTCTGGTGCCCAGGTGGTGCACTCAAGGTTCTATCAGTACCTGTGAAACAACTGTCTTTGTTCGGGTCCTCTGTCTGTGAGGTTTGTTCGTATTTGGGAGACTGTCACTAAAATGTTTCGTCTTAAATGCGAGTGATGTCAGTGAATGAGCATGTTGTACAGAAGGTGTTGTTTCTCAGTGTGTTTGTCGTGAGTCAATAACCAGGTGTGTGTGTGCGTGCGTACGTGTACTTGTGAAATTAAATGACAGTTAACTGCACATGGGGATTGTTCAGGTGACACTTATGAGGCATGGAACAAACCATTGTTAAACGATTTATTTTTATTTTATTTTTTTAATGACAAATGACTTTGGGAGAAGTTGGCAAGAGGGGTTGAATTCCTAATGGGAATTAAATTCTCCTGATTGAATTCCCAGTTATGCTGAAGACAGAAAGGACCTATTGCTCACGGCAAACTGAGCATATGAAAGTAAAGAAAGTCTGAATGGCGATGCTAAAGAATATGAACAGGTTAGCTAAGTGGCTTTAAAAGGTATACTGACATCAGTAGGAAAATAGCAGGAAGTAGTTGAATAAAGAACAGATTTTAGTATTGCAGAGGAACTATTTTTGTGTAACGATGAGGGTGATTGCGAGTCCTTAACCAAATGAAGAATGTACAAAATATGCTTGATGTATTACTGACTAAAAGCTTTAGTTGCTTGTGTTTTCATTTCTAAAAAGAAAAAAAAGTGTACATATGCCCCCTTCTCTCTGTACTTGAAGTGTTTTAATTTTTGTTTTGGTACAGCCTGTGTGTGGACTGCCATAGAAGCTGTGTACTGTCAAGGGGCCTTTACCAAGGTACATTGTGAGAGACAGAGACTGTGTTGGAATTATGCAAATAGAGAGATCCTGTTTTAATTCATCCCTTTTCAGTGACCGAGCAGTGAACAACATCTAAATGATGCAATATTTTCCACTGTGCAACAGTCGGTGCACTTGTGGTTACAATATGCATCTGTCAGTTACTAGTGTAAGATTGCAAAAGGAAAAAACTAAAGGAGGAAAGAGAATAGAAGAATATGAATAATCAAATCAAAAAACATGTTTCTTCGCAATAGGAAGTGCCTCACAATGAACTGCAAGGGTGCCATGTCGTCTTTGTTGAGATACGTGGAGATGTTACTGTGAAGTCATTCTACAGGTTATCTTATCAAATGCCGAGCTTCCATTCCTTAGGCATTCCACTATGGTCTTAACATGTTTTATACTTTCACCTTTTTTTTGTTGTTGCATTTTTAATTTTTTTTCTTTTTTGGATTTTAACAGAACTTGAATTTTAAATATTTCTTGTAAAAAATAAGTACCGGTAACTTAAATGTGTATATAAATGCCATGTTTTAGCTGCTTTTTCTCTTTTTTTTTTCTTTTTTTTTTTCTTTCCATCAAACTGCGGGATTAATTCTAAGTACAGTATTGTGAGATCAGCCATGCCTGGATGGGTGGGTGTCATGGGCAGGTGGTTAGGTACTACTTCGTTCTCATGGGAGAGAAACCCCTGCATATGAGCAGATTTCATAGAGCTGGACCATTTGTACCGATGTTGTGTCCTCTCAGAGTGAGAGAGGGGGCACAGACTCCTTAAACACTGGAAATAAATCTTGTCAATGGCAGATTTCGATGTTTGATTGTTTTATTATTTAACGCATCACCTTCACAGTGGCTTTGCAGGAGCCTAGCCGTCTATAGAGCACCAAAGTCTTGACGTCAATATCGGAGGAGGCGCTAACTTCACAGGTTCATGTACATTTTATTTGCATTGTAATCTCTATAGGGTTGTTTTTAGATGGCCTCGGATAAGAACTGTTGAAAAATGAAGAATCAAGAATCAACTGACTGAGAGAAAACGCTGATGTTACCGCTGCCGAATTAGTTAACTTTTTCCTAGAAACAGACTATCGATTATCGAATATGACTGTCTTAAACGATACAGAGACACCTCCCTGACAATATTGCTAAGAAACTTTGCTTATTTTTGGACCACAATTCTTATGAGACGATTTTAAGATGATCCAAAAATTCCAATGTTATTCTAGCCTGGCTCAGTCTCTGTGTGTTGCTAATCTCGCATACCAATTTCTTGTGAGCACTACCAGTATGTTAACTTGGTATCTCTACTAATTGTTTCACACAGTATACTTTTTGTTTAATTGTAACCAAAAAGAGTTTTGAACAGGCTGAAACCTTGCCCAACTTCAGAGGCCTGTGACATTTTACAAGTGTGATTTCCTTCTTTGGTGCATCATCACCATTCCTATGTGGATCATGAGATCCATGTTCTACCTTTTGTATTGGTGTAAAAAAAATAGGCCTCCTGAGTCCTGGGGCATCTTGTTGGGTCAGTGAGTAACAGTAGTAGTTGTATTTAATCTTACCATCTTGGGGCAGCAGGGGATCAGGGGTTGAGTGGCCGGTAGAATGTCTGAATGGGAAAACTTAGGTTCCCAGTTCGATCCCGGGCTCCCCCAGAGTTAGTGTCAACTGTTAAAAGTGTCCTTGAGCAAGACCGTAATTGCTTCTGATGTGCAGGTTGGTGCCTTGCATGGTTTCCGCCGCCTTCGGTGGGTGATTGTAATGCACAATTTGTGCCATTTACCACAATGTCATGCTTATGAATAACAAAGCAAAAATGCAATACCCAGACTTTACACAAGAGGGTGCACTGAACTCGTCTAAAGAGTCTACTTTGTCTACTCTAAAAAGTGTTGTCTTTATGAGCAGCCATTGTGTTCTGAAGATTTGCAAAAACCAAAGTATTAAACACCCACATTTCAAAATGCTTTATATACAATTTGCGCACACAACAATAAACAATATATTTATACATTTGTACATCAGTTGACTAGAAACCTTCACTGACAATACGAACATAACTGACATGGGGACAGCCAAGCCATTTAACAGTAACACACAATTAAAATAAACTATTTTGACAAAATAATTAAACGGTTAACTCACCAATATGCCAAGTTGTAAAGTAAAACCTTCAATTGCCTTTTTTCATAGCAACTGGTACATTCTTAAGGTTTGTATATATCATTCCTCAAGGACAATATTTTGGAATCACACTCAAATCTTAACCCCATTTTTTTCCAATTGTTCTCTTACAAAATAAAAAAGACCCTATGCCTGACTGGCTATCCATTGCGAATGTAAGGGAAATAAAATAATGGTCAGCCTTTTAATTTTAAGAAAAAGGTCCTGTCTATTTGCTCAATTCCATTGAAATGTGGGTCCCTAACAGACATTTTACCCACAGTAAGGCACAGTAACTCTAAGAACATCAGAGCTCAATTCCAAAATGACAGGAGAGGAAAATAAATAATATTGTACAATGTTTCAAAAGAGGTCTTTGTTTGGAACAACACAAAATTTAAATTGTGCCGTCGATTTTGGAAGGACGCCATGGACTGCCATCACTCCACTTAACAGCCACAGTACTACTTAAGACATACTAAACATCACAGAGAAATTCAGAGAAACAAGTAGCGATAGATCATAATCCTGGACACAATAGTTAGAAGGTCGGTTGGTAGGCGGCGCTCAGCCCCTCAAAAGTTCGACCCAAAAGGAACCGATCCGATGACGCGCTTCGCGCTGGACGGTTTGCGCTCTACGAATGCGTAGTTTGGGAGATGACCCTCAATGAGCGTGATGATGATTTGATCCCCTTATGTGGCTCCTTCCTTTCCACACATTTAGTTCATTATAGTCCAAAAGCAAGGTAGAAGAAGAAAAGACGTGTTCAGGTGTGTCAGCCCGGGGCTCCTATAGTCAGAGAATGAGAGGTGTGTGGGGGTGGGGGTGGAGGATGTGGTCACATGCAGCTAGGCCTACTGCACTCTAGAGAAGTGGTTTTCAACCTAGTGGTCCGGGGACCACCAGTGGTCCCTGAGGGGGTTCCAGGTGGTCCCCCAGCTAAACGATGGAGAGTTGGTATTGGTATATTATAGATTTTGAACTCTAGAGAGCGTAAAATGAAACCAAATGGACCCGTATGGGTCCATTTGGTTTCATTTTACGCTCTCAAGAGTTACATTACTGTTAACCATCTGCATTACTTCATTTTCCAAGAAGTCTACACAGTTCTTTAGTTTGGGGGTCTGAGGGGCTAAATGTCATCAAATGGTGGTTCCGTGGCTGAAAAAAGCGAATGAATAGTGGGGCCTTGACATGAAACCACCGCCCTAGAGCAGGGGTTCTCAACCCGTGGGTCGCGACCCCTCGGGGGGTCCCGAAATTATTTTGGGGGGTCCCCAGATGATTTTCAAAAACAAAAAAAAAAGTTTGTATTTTTTTTTTTTTTTTTTTGTTACTGAATGGCTGAAAAATGGAAATTGAGAGTTTACATAGTACACATAGACCATGCATAAACCTTCCTTAATGATTATATCTGGTTTTAGTATATATTTTCTCTATTATTAAGGTTATTGTAGCGGTCAATTTGTATTGGTGGTGGGGAGGGGGCCGAGGCGGGGGTCCCGAGACATGGCCAAAGCATTTCCGGGGGTCCCCAGCCAAAAACGTTGAGAACCCCTGCCCTAGAGCACAGGTGGGAGGAGGGAGGTGAGAGAAGGCGTGGTTACTGTATATGGCAGCGGGTGGGAGAGGGTGGTGGTGGTGGGAAAGATCTGTTGCATATTGTGCTATAGTTGGATGGACTGGATTTATTTTTTTCTTTTTTAACCATCGTCCTCGCTGTCATCGTCCATCTCCTCTACTATCAGTACTTCCGGCAGCCGGAAACACTCCTCAAAGTAGTTGACCAAGGACTGGCTTAGATGCTGCTGTGATCCGTCGCTGTGCAGGAAGTGTCCCTCGTCTGGGTAGATCTACGAAGAAAAAAAACACATCCCACCGCATGACTTACCCAAAGACTGTGCAGTGAGTATGTGCACTTTCTAATGTTGTAATGTAGAGGTGTAATTGCCGTTTCCATTTTTTTTCCAAATGAACGCTGAGAACCTGACAACTGTAACTCACCTGCAGACTATAATTGGCCTTCTGGCTAATTACGTGGTTGATGAATTTCGCTGTGTGCTGGAAGTGAACCATTTCTGTGATGGAAGAGAAGTGCAAAGAGAGCTCTAAAAAATGCACTCATTAATCATTGTATGATTGATTTTAAGATACAGTCAGTGTCTATTGATGAAAGTTACCGTCAGCGGTCGGGTGGATTATTAGGTACTCTTTTTCCATAAGAAGACCAGCTCTGTTAATCAAATTGGCCATCTGAGGGAAAAGAGAAGATAGAATCGTTCAACACATTTTCATTGTGTGAGTGTGTGCGTGTGCAATCTATAACTATCATATTCTACGAACCTGGGTGTCCTCTTCCAATAAGGCTAGGTTTGGGGAGATATTGTGAGACTGAGGCAGTACTAGTTTCCAGCCAGTAGGTGTCCTACCTGACAGTAAGGTCTACATTTCTCAATGCACTAGTAGTTATATTGTATTAACATACTCTACCATACAGAGCGATATAACAGGAAAGAGGTTAGCTGTATAACTGGTTAACTGTTAATTTTTCTTATCAAAGTTCTTCCAAATAGGCTACCTTTGATAAGAAAACCAAAGTGCAGAAACTAAGTGTACCTGATATACTCTGTTGTCTGTCTTTGGGGAGCCGAGGTAACGTTCCGAGAACGCCGAGGCTGAGATTTGGAGAAAAAAAAGGACAAACAAAGACAAAATTCTAATTATACGTTTCAATCGCCGGAAGTAGCCGATCTACAATTTCATAACATGTGCTGTGAGCTCTTCGATTGGCTATTTTCAGTGTGTAACTAAGTATACATTTATACACAAAGCATAGCTTTGATTGTATTTGACTAAGTTATTTGGTATGTGATATGGACCATTGGCATCTGATTTGACTGAATTGAACCACCAAACGACCAGAGAAACTTAAAGGCATAAAGTTCACAACATTACCATAGAGCTCGAAATCTGTGATGGGGGAAACCGCTGCTCCACATTTAAGTTGGGTAAACTCCTCAGAATTTAGCAGCATGGTAGCCAAATATCCACCATACACCTGGAAAGAAAGAAAGAAAGAAAGAAAGAAAGAAAGAAAGAAAGAAAGAAAGAAAGAAAGAAAGAAAGAAAGAAAGAAAGAAAGAAAGAAAGAAAGAAAGAAAGAAAGAAAGACCTCAGAACTGTAAGGAAAGTTACTGTTTTTCAAGGTCTTAATTAATTGTCAGTAGCACTTGAGTGCAGTATACAAATGGGACCCAATGCCTCCTCAGTAACTCAAAGGTTACTAGAGTCATGTCTAGAGGGTGTACTTGTACGTCATGGCTTGGGGGTGTATTTTTACAGAAACAGAAGACGGGCTCACTATAGGCTACCATCCCCGGGAACCGCTGGCTCCCAAGTACTACTACTCACTTACACGAGTGCACAATGTCTACTTTGTTGTGACTACTAGAGTGTGCAACATTTCATTTATCTCCTTACCTTTCCATACACTCCCATTCGATTCTTATCGATGTAAGGTTCTTTGGATATGAGTCTGGATGAGAAAGAGAGACAAAAAATAATATTAAATTAAACCTGACAGACAAGAGTCTACGAGCACAAGAATTTGGATTACTATGGATAAGCAGATGGTGTGTGGATACGCAGCTCTGTTTTAAATTGTTTGTTTTAAGAGAAGAGTGCCTTGGGATCCTTTCTTTTGTTGAACTTTTGTGTTCTTTACCAAAAGAAAGGGCATAACACAACTTGAAGCCCCTCTAAAGTGCACATGGCGCATCGTGTGCCAAGGCTGGAGGTGCTTGGCACACGATGTGGGTTTCAGCATATACAGTATTTATGCTGGTCTCTGACCTGAGCGCCTCCAGCTGGTCCCTCTCCTCCAGCCTCCCCAGCTTCCTCCTGACCCGGTGCAGGAGGTTGGTTCCCTGGAAGCCGCTGCCGTGGCCGTCGAAGCGGACCACGATGGTGCCGAAGCTGCTGACCAGCACCGTGGCCCAGTCCACCTGGAACTGCTCCGTCACCATCTGGCCACCGGGGGTGCCGTCCCTGAAAACAAGGCAAGGCAAGGCCAGGGTCAGAATCACAGTGAGACTCATCTCGGCACGCGCTTTGCAAATCTGCAATGTTACCAGGGACGAGCAGAGTGTGTTAGAGAGGCAGCATAGGGGCTGAAATCCCGTAAGAGGACACTTTTGGACAAAAATAGCGAAAATAGCATATCTACAAGCTCTCAACGTGTCGCACTGCGACACGTTGAGATCTTGTAGATCAGCTATTTTTGGGGCGCAACCCAGCACTCTTTAGCAAGTGGAGATGCGGTGTAAAGACGTGGATTTCTAAACGGATTTGTTCACAAAATGCTGTGTTCAAGTTCAGGAGAAAAAAAGCAATTCTCCTGAATGCTGCTTGGCATGGAAAGGAGTGGCATTTTGCATTTATTTTCACCATAGTAAACGCTGCATTCGTTGGTCTGGAGAGGGCAGTTGTTTTACAGACGGTTAAAAGGTCAGGGGCTGAAGCCCCGTTTGATGTCTATGTGCGCACGTCCCTGAATGTTACGATATCGCAAACATCACAACATTGACCCCTACGGGTCCATTTTATGTTGTGCCTCTGTGCATACTTACACTAGTAGCAGTAAGGGATAGATGGATGACTCTATGAATGCTGCTGGCTTCAGAATCTGCATGGTGAGAACTGTGACATGGTGAGAAAAGACATTAGGGGTTAATGAACAGATTGACTGATGTCATCAGCGTGTATACACTTGGATAAAATGTATTGCCTCTGGGTGCATGCATGGGTACACATACCGTAGTCGTCTATGGTGATCGTCTCATATTCTATTTTTGGCATCTGCATGTTGGAGAACGTGTTGTTCACGCGTTCATTCGCCTCGATGTCCATTACCTCTGCAGGCGAACAAAGAACAGAAGCATCAGTGGAGGACTCGTCATCAGTGGGGCTGCATGGGGCGATTCTCCCCCTATTTATTTTCTCCCAATTTAGTTGTTATGCTAATTCCCGAAATCCCCCCCAAAAACTCGTCAGCCATGACCCCTACTGGTTGGTCTTATGGGTGGTACTGAAACCACTTGTTTTTGCCTGCCAGTGAGGAGCATCAAATGCTGACAGACACCCATGACCAACCTGTAGGAGTCGCTGTTGCTGTGACAAACACTGTCCTCCCTGCCCCGCTTCCATTCCTATGAACAGAACACGACCACAATGTGCTGGTCAAGCTACAGGTCCGATCACGTGTTCAGAAATCGGTGTTGATCACGTCATTTTCTAATGATCAGAATCAGATGGGGAGAAAAACAAAATCGTGATCGGGACAACCCTAATGTCAATATTACAGTATATCCATATCATGATCTTAAGACTGAATATAGACTGGTGTGTGATTTTGGATATTGTGATATGGCATAAGTGTTCTATAAAAAATATCGGATTGGGAAAAATCCGTATCGGCAGATACTCAAAATGAAATGATCGGAATCGGATTAAAAAATTACTCCTAGTTTGACTCCAAATTCATCATTTATTCTCTTGGATTTTGGACTCTTTGCTCACTATGAAGGAATGTGAGACAAACAAACAAACGTCGCCATGAATTCAAGGCATCACAGTAATTGATAGAAGAAGTCACAAGAGGAGAAGGACGACGCTAAGTGCAGCTACTGTAGTAACATTGGTTGTCCTGTGGAACTCACTCTGTTTGTCCGTGGTGCTATAGACAGCCACACTAGGTATATCTGGACCTGAAAGACAACACAGGAGAAGGGAAAAAACAACAACAGACTATTAGTCAAAGTTAGATTAGACATTTTTAAATTCCCACTAAAATGCCCCCACTGGTGACCTCGCCACCCCAAGTAAATAAAGTTATAAACCTCTCTTATCTTCATTATTTTCTAAACGGCCCCTCTCAGCTCCGACTCCACTTCCTTCCCCATGGGAAGCGGATGCATGCCAGGTTATTATTTATTCCTTATGGACCTGCTCTCTGAAGATCTAATTAATGAAGAAAGCCAGCAGCCCTTTTTACCTCTCTGGAGTGAGCCCTCTTAGAGAAAATCATCTCCCATGCCAGCCCTGACACTGTGCCCCAGAGTTCCAGCCAACGGGGGGAGATAACAATGATGAAGTGTCTTGTAGGTAGGGAACGAGAACAAGACAAGTCTCGTTCCAGAGCCTCACCCCTACCGGTTAAGGAAAGTAGAGGGCACTTTCTAAAGAACACCCGTGGGCCCTGTGCCAGGTGCCCACCAGTCACTGTTAGGCAGTTGGCATGCAGCTTTGACAAGACGTCTATAGCTACTGTATGGCCCATTAGAGGGAGCCAACAATGGGTTTGAGATTAACCGACGCTGTCCAACACAGTGTAAGCACTCGCCCTGACATGGACAGCTCTAATTGAATTGGATTTGCTTACAAAACATGGCTGCTTGACCTGAAAGAGAACCACACTTTGTATGCCTAAGACCGATGACATTCACTGCTGTATGTAATAGTGTGATATAACTGCATGTGATTAAATTTAAAAAGGCACATTGTCCTAAGAGGACGTCTAAGGCAGAGGATGCTGAGGACACTCACCTTTGCAGTTTAATAAGAAGTACTTCATGTCGTGGCTGAAGGAGCCGTCCACGTAGCCACACTTGAATTCACAAGACAAGCAGCGGCGGTTGAATGGCGGAATTGTGTCAGCGCTGTAAGAGGTGACAATGCATCTACATTAAACAATGAGCTCATCTATAACTCATCTCATTTTCCACAAAAAGTGTGTACTAGTAGATGAGACCGAGCACACTCTAACTCAATGGTTCCCAAACCTTTCTGGACAAAGGCCCACATTGAAGTCTCCAAAAGCGATGGAAAGACCACAAGTGTCCTTGGTATGCGGCCAGGTTTTTAGCTGGCTCAGGGAAGAGGACGACCCTGCCATGCATAGTCCACTATAGATAGATAGGTGAATGTACTGTTTCTGTCTGTGGGCAGGCATATGCTGTGCCTGTGTGTGCGTGAGAGCGTGTGGATGAGATAGGCTATAGGTACTTCTGTCATGCTGTGACACTTGACTCTTGTTTTTAGCATTTGTGTATTTTGTAATGTATTTGTGAAATGCAATGTATTTTGTAATGAAATGTAATGTATTTTGTAATGTTTTTATTTATTTATTCCTGACTGGACTCTTTAAGAGTCCAGGAAGATTAGCCGAAAGGCTAAAAGAGATCCAAATAAAAATCAAATCAATCAAAATCTACCTGTACAGGTGTCGTCGTTTTGGATCATCCTCTGTGCTCAGAAAGTATCTGCGAAAACAACCAAGAGCATCAGTCAACCATGCCAATGATTGGCAACCTTTTTCATGGCAGCCATATTGCCATTAAAAAGTAAGATAATTTAATGTTACAGTATCCTCCTGGGTTTTACCAGAATACTAATTAAACCTATTCCGTGTAGCAGAACCTTTCCAGTGAGCCAACGTGCTCAATAGCAGCACCCTTAGCTGACCCTGACTTTATTTGACCTGAATGCAACACAACCTTAATTAGTGTCATTAACACTGAAGGGAGTAACATTACCCTTCTATTCCAAGCCAAATGGTGTGGACTTTAGAAGGGATATTGGGGAGTTTTGTGATAAATTATAATTATAAGACTATAGGTTGAACAGTGGTGACGTGGTCCTTTAATTAATTTATTTTTAAAGGTAGGGTAAGTGATATTTTAAACCTTTTGTTTTAACCTAAAGGTTTTTGTTAAAAGGTCAAGGAAAGCACTACATTCTGACAGTAATCATTACTATATAGAGTGTTAAGTAATAGGCGTCTCACTTCCAATTTTACTTGTTTCATCTGTATCCTCATTAAGTTCTCTATCCTGATTGGATAAAATTGGTATCCCGACCGGAAAAGGATTGGAGAGACATGGAGACTGCTGTTACTGAGCAAACACCATAGCAATGAATAATACTACCAGAATATAGAGCTATTTGACACTTATTTTAAACACAAGGAAATCACTTACCCTACCTTTAAATATAATAGATTGTAACCTGAAGTGTACGCCCAGATTTGCACACTCCGGTACAGTAGAGCCAAAACAAACAGGTCAGTCTGAATTATAACTTCTTCAATATATTTGTGAATTCCAGAAACATCTTTTAACGTTTAAATTCTTTGGAATGTTAAATGATCACACATGTAATCAGCTGAAACTGAAAGATGGGTTATTGATTCCTTAAACTTGTACCTGGTTATTGACCAGTACCTTCTATGCATCCCCCACCCCAGTGTAGCTTAAACATGAATTAAAAGTGTGTGGTGTGTGGACTACTTTTATGATGTATTGCCAATGCTTTTCGTTCTTGCTTAATGTAAATCGCTCTGGATTAAGAGCGTCTGCTAAATGGCTAAATTGTAAATTGTCGAGCCTCACATGAGGTTCCTGTCGTGATCGTAGGCCAAGATGCTGGTGACGTCCCAGTCTCCAGACGTCAGAGACTGGAGGATGTCTATACTGGAGTTGGGCTGGCAACAGAACAACATTACATTCAGTCAATGCTTAGGTTTTGGACCTCCGATCAGATTAATGCTGCATTGTAGAACTGCTGCCTGCCTAGTACTGTATATACCTTTGAAGTAGACATTGAAATGTGGAAGAACTTCCCTCTGCCACCCTGGGGGATGGCTCTGGTGAGGAAGAACTTCAATCCATCTTGGGAGAACAGCGGTGCTTCATTCTGGAGCGGAAGGAAGAAAGAAGTAAAGTCTTAAGAGTGTCCTGTCTGAAGTCTGTGAAGTCTTCATCAGCCCGAGAGGCTCGAAACGTCTCGTCCAATGGTGTGTAATGATCCAGTGTGAGGAGGACCTTACCGTACTTAATCTTTCTTTCTGGATTTTGACTTCTGAACAGCACCTGGTTTTTAGTGAGTGGATGTGCGTGCTGTGTGTGCTTTATTGTTCTTTTCGGTCTGAAGTCTAGTAAACACGTGTGTGCTCCAAATGTAGCCAATTTGATGCTTTTTGTTGTACAATGGTGTCGCATGCCAAAAATGACCCATCCACAAGCTCCGCTTACTTTCATAGTCCTACACCTACACACACTGTCTGGTTCCATCCAGAACAAGCTGGATGGAGTGTTTTTTTTCTTTTACCTGTCTATGCAGCCAGCTCTCGCTCTCGTCTTCATGTTTCTGAAAATACAAGGAATTCCCTGCATTAAAACCTGACTCAAAATCTCTAAACTTTGGTAGAATCTTGGGTTGTATAGCTAGCTCAGCATGATTTACTGTACCATACATGTATGTCAAATATTCTACCAAACACATCACTTGAATATTAACTTAACTTCAAGGAGACTGTATCAACAAGCCTCTCCTCTCGTTCATTGACAGAATTGTATTTTTGCAGAATGTTCACCTACCACGATAGTCTTTTACTCTGTCAGAAATAAAAGTCCTGTACAAAAGTATTGGCATTCCACATGTACTACTTACATCACTCTCCTAATGCATAATTAATGAATCATAATTGTTTTCATCACTTCAATGTTGCAGCAATGTGGGACTGATTTGTAATTACTTTATCTGCTGCTGGGTGGCAGCAGATAAAGTCCTTCTGTTGAGTCCTTCTAATAAGTGAGAGGGCCGTGGTTTTTCATTTATTTTTTAATATTTATTTTTTATTTTGTGAGTGGCACTGGAGGAGCTTATTTTCCAAAAATAATTATTAAAAATAAACGAAAACATTAAGTGAAAATCCACGGCCCCCTCACGTATTAGAAGGACAATATCAGTCACCAAACAAAAGATTGGGGCGTTTTTTATGAATCTATCATGGGTAAAATGGAGTTTTAAGTTATAATGGGTTTGCATAGGAAGGGGCTAGGGCAGCTAAAATGAATATCAAATATCTAAATACTGAATCAAGCAACTTAAAAACTGTCTGGGGTGTTCACATAAGCCTGAGTAGACGATAAAATTACCAAAGGTTTTTTTTTAAAGTGAAATATCCCTTTAATAATCTAAAATAACTCTGAGATGTAGTACAGTAGAAGTAGGCCTATCACAAAGTGGAAATGTACACACAGTGTAAGTACACATTCCTTGAGTTAAATGCATGTAGTTATTCTCCGCCACATAGGCTGTACTGGACTCTAATAGGTTCTATTAGGTTGTACTAGGCTTCGGTCAGCCCTGTATCTCTTCACACTTGAGATTAACCACTGTGTACACGGGAAATAGTTTTACATGAGTTTGTGTGCACGACCAATAGTTTTACACGACATGTCTAGCCTCTCACCTTAGTGCAGACCCCTGTCGTGGCCTCGCACAGCGTCAGGATGGAGTTGTTCTGGGCTCTGTTCAGCCAGTTGACGGCCAGCTTGGTGCTGGAGGCCCATTTCACCATGGTGATATAATATTCCCTCCTGGGAAAACGAAAGAAGACCATATTATCACAGAGCCGCAGTGACAAGTTTCTGCAGGCCGTATAAAGAGAGCGCCGCGGGGGCTTCCGCTTGCTCATTAATTCGTCCGCGGTGTGATAGCGTCACGGCGCTGCCACTCACCCTATTCGGGGGTCATCGGGTTTCTTCATCACGACGGTGTGCAGGGGACCGTTCACGCTCACCACTGACAGGTGTGCCACAGGGTTCTCCTCCCCGGCCTGCACGGGGGCAACAGGAACACACGCATCACAGGCCGTGTTCATTTCAGCGAATAAAACTGTGGCGGAAAATGTTTCGACTACCTTTTTTTCACTGACAAAAACTCAATTAAAAAAGAAAAAGAAAAACTAAGCTACGATGACTAAAACCACGATGATGATGATAAAACAAATTAAAACAAACAAAACTTTTTAGGGACGGACTAATGGAGCAGAAATACAGTAGAACTAAAAGAGAAAGTCATTTTATGTTTGGTTTTAGATCGGCTATTTTTTTGCATGCAACCAAGTGTAAAATCAGCCATTGCGACAACATCAAAGCCAGCCAAAAAACTATGACTAAAACTACTGTTCACAGGTCACACTGATCACAGCCAGGTTACATCTGACGTCGGTGTCACTGTGAGCCTAAAATAGCAGTTCTACAAGGTTGGAGGTTGGCTAAAATAGCAGACCTAAAAGTTTGTAGGTTGGCTATTTCCGCGGCTATTTACACTAATGTCTTCAACACAGCTATACATATAAAAGAGGATGTGAAATGTATTGGCAATAAACTGCTGTGGTTGTGATTGTGAGACGTGGACCTGCCTTGGGGTAGTGATACTCCTGTGCTGAGGGATACGGGGAGCCTGTGAAGATTGGGAGCTCCATCTTGGGCACCAGAGTGTCGTTGATGGTTGCGTAAGCGAGCCACTGGCCATCTGGGGACCACCAGTGAGCTATGTGGGTCTGAAGAATCTCCTCTGGAAAAAAGAAAAAGGTCCAGCACTGTCATTTCACAGGGATTAAAGCGAAAACAAATCTCATTACTGAAAGGTTTCGTTAGGCCGAGTCCCAATTTATGATTTGTGAAACAGCGCAAAAGGTTTCCTAAATTATTAATTATGATATTTTGATATTTTACTGTACATATGTCCAACCAGTGAAATAAATCACATAGTGAAGCTTTACAGTTACAAACCAAAATAAATGCACAATGGCTTCTGTGTGGAATAGACTCAGAGAATAATATTGGTTTTACATGTAGGCTGCTTATAATATGTACTGTTTTGTTGGAACACAAAGTAGGTTTGTGGGGAGATCTTCAAATATGTTTGTCTTGTTGTTCACTATAGTGAATAAAATACTGCAAGTACTATTGGTAGACTAACATCCTAAACCAAACGTATGTTTTGTAGCCTGCAGCTCCATTGTGTATGTGTGTGTGCGTGCGTGCGTGCGTGCGGTCCAGTATACATTCTGTATGTATTTGTCTAAAGCTCACATCCTGTACAAATGAAGACATCTTTCATGTGACTTTAATTTAAACAGACACAAGTCTAGCAGGGGAGCGATAGCATGCATGTCTGATTTATTGCTCTCTTTTACTGCACTGTCACTGTAGAAGCAGAGAGATGTTAGTCTTATTTAACGTTGACAGTGTGAAATATGTTTAGGGCGGGTAGAACATACTCCTCTCTGGATCAACATCACGTTTTGTTCATTTATCATCACGCAACGCAGAGAAGAGGAGCATGGCAAAGACTTATAACTGTTTTGACTAGTTAATGTGCTCACAACAGCTGATGATTACTATTGTCCTTTGCATTGGGGAAGCATTACTCCACATTGTGACACGTCTGCTACCGTTATGGTTTCAGATGACTACCAAAGTAAATGATTTCAGTATGATGATCGCTGTGGTGACACAGTCCAACTCGTCCAAACGGGATGAGATATTAAGCTGAGAGAGCTGCAGTGTTGTGGGACTACCTTTTTTCACTGACTAAAACTAAATGGTAACTAAATGAAAACTAAGCTACAATGACTAAAACTCAGACTATGTCACGATCTGGTGGTGGTGGTGGTGGTGGTGGTGAGGACCCAAATGCAAGACAGCCAGGCAGGAATAGTGAACAAACCCATGGTTGGGTATTTTAATAAACAGGTGTTGAACAGAACAGAAATCACAGAGTGACACCAAACAATGAACCGACAAGGACTGACTGGGGAACAAGACTAATATACACAGGAGGGCTGATTACACATGGGATACACCTGGGGAAGACATGAACATAGAACCATAACAACTAGAACAAGAACATCTAGATGAGCACAACATAGAATCAAAACAAGT
>OOFJ01134947.1:2608-13180 GCA_900323375.1 Benthosema glaciale | reverse complement strand
ACAAGGGTGTGCTTGTGTGCTTCTGCTTCACATTACTTTACCTGGCTAAGCTTACATCTTGTACTTGAATGTTGACGTTTATAATCCCTTGGTGTTTCATTAGTGCGAGGTGACAAAAATAGGCTACAGGCAGCTAAACACAACCAGCCCCCCCCCCCCACACACACACACACACTCACACCCGTCAACTATATGGACCCGTTGCCTGCCTCGTTACCCGTTCATATCACCAGCACCACTCGCTATCTTTGATTGACCTTAATTATGTTTCATCCAACACCGCATGTGTGGTGGTGGTGGTGGGCGGACAGTGGTGGTCCGTCGCGTCGCACACGGAACGATGGCAGTTGACTGGCATATAGTATAGTTAGTAGGCTACTACTGCTGCTGCTATATTATTGTCACAACATCATGATTTCGACCTAAATAGCGTTATAAATGAACAAGGACAGGGTGATGAAAGCAGTCTCGGAGAGTACATGTTTTGACTATGCAACTGCAACAAGTTTGTCTCTTCAAACCATTGCGAGCTGTGTGACGCAAAGAGGTTGTTTAGACACAAGTGTAAGATGCACAAGTCTAAAGTGTGAACGGTTCCTTAGAGGTAGCCTAGAGACAGACAGGCCAGGAGGGGAAAGGGAAGATGGCACAGGTGGTTTAAACAGGCTAACAGGTGGTTTAAATAGCTAGGCTAATTGCTGGAGGACCAACCAACCGGTGGTGAGAGGCGGAGTCGACCGAGTTATGGAATGATTGGCGGCTGAGTGATGACATGTGGAAATTACATGAGTGACAGGCAGGGGGGCAGAGAGCAAGTCTGGGGAGAAAAAACAACCACATCCAAATAGCAACGCACGTAACACAGACCAACAGCATTTGTTATTAGAGGAATATTGTGTCCAATAGAAAACAAATGCAAGGCTCAGCCTTGTAAAATGTTTCCGTGCACATTTCTAAGTGGTGCAACCACTTCCTTAGACAGCTTTGTGGCTGCCTGTGGCCTGTGTCCTGTGTCTCTGTGTCCTGGGGCCTGTGTCTCTGTGTCTGAGCACAGAATTAAGTAGCATATTCTCACCACCAGGTGTCACTGTTGCACCACTTAATTTGCACGGGTGCGATTAAAAGGATCCCTGGCTAATAAGACAAATATGCCTTAAAACATTATACATGCCCTCTACAACTAAAATAAAAACATAAAAACACCTTAAATATTGTATTTCTTTCATAAATAGAGAATCTGTCATTCAATAGGAACTGCTCCAGTCGCAAGTTGATGATGTCGTATGATCCATGTTTGTCCAGCCCTATGGGATATATAGACTGTACGAGCTAATAAAGAATATTTAATATTGCTTTGATGCTCATATTAACCTTAGGAAGCATTACGTTGTTTTTAAGCACGTGCATTCCATATATTCCACAGGGCTGGACACACATGGATCATGACATCATCAACTTGCGACTGGAGCAGTTCAAGTGTTTATATATTTTTTATTTTTGTTGTAGAGGGCAAGTATAATGTTTTAAGGCATATTTGTCTTATTAGCCAGGGATCCTTTTTTTTTTTTAAATCTGCAATTCTTCAGACTGCTGACGTGTATTGGCTCACCATGCATGCATGTGATTAGTTTTCTGTCTCGACTTATGCTATTATTCGCTGTGTAAAACAAACAGAGAACAACCGCTGAACACAATTCTACTGATGATTACTGATATGTCAACACAACGTGATGTTATAGAGTAAAGTTTGCATTAGCTTGGAAAACACTATGCAAACAGCACCATTAATCAGCAACGTGTTTGTTCTGCTGTGCCACAGATTCACAGAGTTCCTGGAGCCGTTCGAGAGGGTTATCCAACCAGAAGAGCTATGGCTGTACAAAAACCCTCTGGTGGAGTCAGATCACATACCCAAGCGGGTTATGTTCGTAAGTATCCAGAGCCTCTCTCATTACACACGTCTCCTATAATCAATTCTCACACGAGTTGATCATCGACGCTGTCAGAGAACCTCCCCACCGGCAACATTATTGTCACTGCCACTGAGCCTTTGTTGAAGTCTTAGCATCAATATCCATATCCATGTCTTACATCAATATACTAAACCCTTTTGTCACTGCTTAAGTAGGTCTTTGCCAATACATTGACTATGGGAATCACGTCACAAAGAGCTGTGTTAAGCTTCACACTGAGAGTGGCATTATTGCTGTCAGGAGGAGAGCAATCGATGAATGGCGCTGCACAAATTGGCGTGTTTGTTTCAGTGGCAATAAAGGCCCTCTATATACAGGACAAGTTGAGATGATCCAAATGGAAATAGCAATCTTTATATAAAATACTTCAACTCGAAATACAAAGCAGGTTCACAAGAATAACTTTGGCCTAATTAGGTATTACAGTACTATTGCATGCGTGCAACCAGGACATGCCAGCATCACCCAAATCCTGACTGGGTGATGGCAAAAGTATTGCAATAGATGGAAAACATACATTAAACATACTTCTATTATTTTTAGAGGATGCCATTGCCACTCAAACAGGGCCCCTAGCTGCCTCGGAGCTCGCTGAGGGGACTGTGTTATTTGCATCTCTGGGGGCAAACTATTAGGGCAGTGGTTCCCAAACTGTGGTGCCTTCTAAGGGGAGCGGGACATGAAAAGGCTAATGGTGGTGCTATGGTTTTATTTTAAATATTTTAACATATTATGCCAATATATCGCAAGTACATTGCAGAATATAGCCTATGCTGCATGTATATGCCATATTCAGGTTCATATATGTGGATAAATAGGAAATGTATGTCTCTATATAGCTTATGCAATTTATATTTCAATGTGGGGGTGGCGTCAACTAGGTCAGGAGGTAACAGGGGGTGCATGGCCAAAAAGGTTTGGGAACTGCTGTATTAGGGGATGACATTTTCTACGCCCATTTATATTTTGAGAAACTGATATTTAGGTCAGTTTTAAGTTTGGGTGGGGAGTCGTCAAGTTTTTTTTTGTTTGGTGAACACGATCATATTGGCTTAGCAAAACTGCATGTGCAAATTAACGCTAAAAACAAAACCAGATGTTCAGCCTCTCAAAAATAATGCACTTGTAAATAGAAAATCAAAGCCGCAACCCTCCAGTGACAACCAGTTTATAGGACGGCACAACATCTAAAAATGGTCCAGTTGAGTGAGCAGAATGTTAGAGCAAGATTGCCTTTCGTAACAGCTACAGCATTAATAAGGTGAATTCCTGATTATAGTCTGCTTGCTGCAACCTAATTACACCGGTTTCCCCGGGAACAAATGGGATGCTAATGATGGGGTGGAGGCTGCTGGGTCGTACACAGAATTATCACAACGGATAAACAACGATTCTCCACTGCATCAAGCAAGCAGCCATTACTCTCCATGAGCTGAATAAAATTACTGCGCAACAGTCGGCACTTTTGATACTCACGGTCGGGTTTTTTCCTGCACCCAGCGAGTCAAGGTGAAGACACCACACACACACCATTATGTCATCATAACATTCGGTAGTAAATGTATATAAGTAAATACATTAATCCCGGCGGGGATTGTGGTAAATGAATCATAAAGTTGAATGTGTGTGAATCGAGTAATTGTATTTTCTCACAAACAGAATTTTGATTTGATAATACCAATTTATCTGAGTATTGACTACTTATCACACTAATTGATAACAGGTGTACTTTGACAGCCAAACATCCTTCAAATAGAATGTGCAAGCACTTTCAAACCTTTCAAAAAGTGTCCTCTGTGTCGGTCGCAGATATTTACAAGCTTTTGCCACAAACGGTACAACCAAAAGGTCTCTTTAGCATTCTCTTAACACTCATTAGTCACCCGATGGGCTAACCAGCAGTGGCACACAAATTCACTGACTACAGCAGTGGTTTTCAACCAGTGGTCCTTGAGAGGGGGTCCCAGGTGGGACTAAACTTAAGGATGGAGAGTTTGTAACCACAACCTTTATTAGCTCTTTAACCTTTGAGAGCGTAAAATGTACTCATGTAATCATTGTTAAACATCTGCATTATTTCATTCACAAGAAGTCTACATAAAGTGGACAAAATCCTATCCAACAAAGTTTATAGATCTCATTAAAATGGTGGTTCCGTGGCTCAAATTCCCTAAAACGAATGGGCCTTGATATGAAAAAGGATGAAAACCACTGGACTACATATTCCATTATTGCTTCCATAAAGAATTATGACGGAAGTCACCAAACTTGAATGCCAGCGGAAGTCTCACAATGACTAAAATGTTCAGTGGCAGAGAATAAGACGCCCCTCGGGGTGACGATATGAATCTTTGAGTTAAGTGCTCTTAATGCTGACACCCGACAGACGCTCCCCACCCATCCATGATCATTATGCCTGAAGATGGCCCTGAAATGGCTTTAAATTTATCAGGGAATAAAAATAGTCTGGAATGATTACCATGCAGTAACGTGTGTGACATTTCATTTCACCGAGACTTTCATTAGGATGTACTATACCCCGGATCCAAAAGAGTTTCTCATTTTCATATATTCCCATTACACATTTATTATTGATTTTTCTTTTCTCGCACGTCCCCTTTTTATTTGCGGGGCCGAGGCAAAACTGTAAAATTCAGACGTTCAATTTGAAAATGAGGGCTCGCTAATTATGCTAGAAGATAAAGTATGCTAGAAAAATAAAGTATGCTAGAAAATAGATTTTAACATATTCATGTTGTTGTTTATATTTGACACTTTTTCATGTATCCATTTGGGACCATTACAAAATAGCAACAATGACTGTGTTAGCGTCTGCTTTATGGAATGGTATTATTCACCCGGTCAATGATATTGACTCCTTATTATAGTGCATTCTGGGACAAGGATGATAGCTGATGAATTCTAGCCTGACTCCGCCACCTGGGGGCAGCAGTGCGTTCCTTCTACTGCAACCCAGTCTGGTCGTCCTCGGGCTGAGACGATGTCCGAACAAAATAAGGCCGGTGCTGCCGTATGCGGCCGCTAGAGGCGCGATCAACGCGAGACTGGTGACATATTGAAGCTGTGCAAGCATGTAAACAACAACCTAACAAGACTACAACTCGAAATTATATGGATATATCATGTTTTTGTCCCGCTGTTGTCCCAAACCGTTTCTGCCCGAGGGATAGCCCAGATCAAGGTAGGAGGAGGGAACTGGTGAACTCATACTACCACAATCTGGTGGAGTCAGGTTAGATGAATTCAGCTGCATAAAGAAACCAGAGCCAGGCTCAATTCGATTGCTCAATGCCTGTAAAATGGCATGCACGCACACACACGCACGCATGCACGCACGCGCGCGCACACACACACACACACTCTTTCATACTCCAACATCTGTGAGAAATTGAATGTCACCCGGTGACGCACAAAATGTGAAATTGTTCTTAGGGCCAGCCGGGCACCTCCCTCGACAAAAGGGGCCAATTTTGTGTAATGACATTTTCCATGTTTAAAACATTAGTCATGTCTTCAGGTCTTTTTTCTACCAGCATGAAAACAAGGCAATTTCATCCCAATTATTCCAACACGATCGGAGGAGCAGAGACCCACCTCAGAGCGAGAAAACTTTCCCCCGCTGATGTTTTTTTCCGAGGACCGAATTAATCCATGTTTCCATGGCAACTATGAAATCCGGCAAGCAGTCTTAAGGCCACCATCATCTCACGCTAACCACGGCTTCCCCCATGACTCACATCTTAAACATCTTGGAACGCGCCACAACATTTTAATTAAAACCCTAAGGACGCTGCCTTAGGTTTGGGGTCTGGGTTTTTTTCGGAGCAGTACCTGATGATAACACTATCACATTACCACACACCACACATCATCACACTACCATAGTTTTTCCATCCCCCCCCCAAAAAAGATCTGTTTTATATGTGGGAAGCGCCGATGTCAGATTGAGGAAAACAGTGGCGTGGTTTCATTACACCGCACCGACAATCTGAATTCAGCAAGGGAGTTATACAATATCTCAAAAACCTCTCAATGCCAGGCAGGCCAAGTGGCCAAGAGCAAGCCAGCCAGGGTCTAATTCCAAGCCTTATTTCAGTTCTATATGTTTATTCCTTGCCACCAACACCAAGTGCTTGCTCATGAGTGATTGTGGGACACCAATAAATTAACTTTTTGCATGCTGCTCACATAGAAACCGTAAGGTGGCGCTAGAGGCGCAGCGTGCCAAACACATAGCTATGTGAAATATTGATTACATTGATTAATCCGCTTTAATCAGCTTTTTTATCGGATCAACAGTACTCAACATGGTGCGGCCATTTTGAGTCGTGCACGGGCAGACTCGGCCCCATGAATGTCGTCGCTTTTCTGGCAGAGAGCAGGGTTTTTCTGGCAGAGAGCAGGGTTTTTCTGGCAGAGAGCAGGGTTTTTCTGGCAGAGAGCAGGGTTTTTCTGGCAGAGAGCAGGGTTTTTCCACGGCCGACAGCAGGCGCTGTGAGACTTGCGGTCAGGATTTTTTTGCACAGAGGGAGAACAACATCCGGGTTAGAGTGACACACCATTACGTCATCATAACATTACGTTACAGATTATATGGATCACAAAGAGACGGGTTGATCCGAGGTAAACCTGGCAATGCGCGGTTACTTAATGAGGCGAGCTCTGAGAGTGTGCAGGTCTTGACCTGGTCTGCATGTAAAGTATAATGACAAAACAAACGTGTTTGTGATTTGGTGCCATCTTTGTACAATGAACGCAGGGAATCTCTGCACGTATTGTACGTCTGCGATCCATATATGGGTCGAACTGTTGGCCACAGACTGCGACGCGCAAGACAAACCGAACTGTTCGCCACAGACCGCGACGCGCAAGACAAACCAAGTGCGGTGCTCGGCGTTGAGTCGGTTGGATAAGAGGTTGTCCAGACCTGCCAGAAAAAGACTATGGCCGTGGCCCAAATGAGCCAATCGATTGCCATGGCAACCGCAGCCTAAGCCTGATTTGGCAAATCCTTGTGCATCGTTCCCAAGTACGCCGTGCCCAATGTGTACTTGCATCGTTCCCAAGTATGCCGTGCCCAATGTGCACTTGCATCGTTCCCAAGTACGCCGTGCCCAATGTGCACTCGTCTAGTTTAACCCATTCAGTATAAGGGAACACCCTTTGGTGTTTTAAGCATTATGTTATACTTTAGCTGTTGAAAAATAGCAGATCCACAACACAAGTTCATAGCGTAGCGTGGCACCAAGTGCTGCACTACGAACTTGTAGATTGAATGTTTTTAACTCAAATCTTTGCTTCTGGGGTGTCCCTGGAACAACATAATTCCAGACGGGGGCGGGTCAGCGACCAATTACATATATATTTCTGATGAAAAACATAGAGAGAAGCTCCGCACACCCATAAATGTGCACGATCATTGAATTTATTTTGCAAGACTACGGACGGACTTCTTAACACAAAATAGTTTGAGAACCACTGATATAAAAAACATAAGCTGTCAGGATTTAGAAAACATGTGTAGAATCAACCTGAGGCCTAAATGGCATCAATAAAACACTTATTAGATCGATTTTAGATCAAATTGAAGCACAGGGATACCCTGGTTCCCGGCGATGATGTAGTCTGGGCTTGGCTGATGACAGGATTAAGTGGCAGCAGTGGCGTCCAATGATCTGTGGGTCGGCCGTTCGAATCCCGACTCCTCCTGTCTACATGTCGAAGTGTCCTTGGGCAAGACACTGAAACCCAGATCGCTCCCGATGTGCTGGTTGATACCGTGCATTGTTTTCTGCCGCAGGCTGTGTGTGAATGTAATTCCATTTAAGTGTCATTCATTCAGATAGCATTTCTCTCATTTGCAGTCATATGTTGTGCTAGGCCTATACTTATGATAGGCAACATTATTGCCTGAAAGTCATGTCTCACTTTGTCATGTGTAAACTAAAGATTGGAGATTTGCTGTTACCTAACAGATTGCTTTACATTATGTCTCACCATGTAGGCTACCTTGGAGTCAACGTTTTTTTTTTTTTTTTTTCATTATTTAATTCTCAGAGAACACACTGAGGGCTGGGACCCCCTTTTTCAGCGGTGCCGAGATTACAACAACACATCAATACAATACAATCAATAAAATGTACAATGTAAGAAAAACATAGATGAATAAAATAAGTTAATACAAAAACAAAAATCTCATCACATAGTGAATCAACATCAATTGAAACAGGCACAGTTGACATTTTCCAACGTTGATATGTCCAATTGAAAGCGACCTAAAGAAGGATGAGAGTTGTACTTTAGTGAAGTCTGTAAGGTGTTCCAAGCACTTGAAAGCAGATTTTCCAGACATGTGTGGTCTGGTCTCAAGCATCAAATGGTCTTGAGAGAGTGTATGATAAGAAATAGTTTTCCACTGTAGAAGAACATTTAAAGAATGAATGAATGAATGAATGAATGAATGAATGAATGAATGAATGAATGAATGAATGAATGAATTAATTCATTAATTCATTAATTCATTAATTCATTAATACCTTTATTGTCCCCGAAGGGAAATTCAGTTTGTCAGCCAGCAACAAAACAGTTAATCAAGTTAAAAGAAAGAGTTAAGAAGGTGATCTACCAATTAGAAATGTAAAGACAAATAAATACCAATGTTGCTAAGTGAAACTATATTTAAGCCGGTTAATGTAAACCACCGTTTTGAGCAGGGGTATAACGTATACAGATAAAATCATATTTGTGTGAGCTTGGTTTGAGTGATGAGCATGTATACAGATCTCTCTCTCTCTACTCTGTTTGAATTCAGATTGCAAGAGCGTGTCTTTGATTGCGTTGGAGCATGACTGGAGAATTTAATTACTTTACCTTTTCAAGCTGTTATTTTTATACAGTGTGATTTCCTCACCGTGTGCTTTTAATCCAAAGCACCATTAGTCCCACACAAGTATAATTGTTATAATGTATTGCACATTAGCCTAGTATAATTGGAGTGCGTGCATGCGTGCGTGCATGCATGCGTGTCAATCAGGACGTTGACGACCTCATTCATGGCAGAGTCCTGCACGGGTCCAATTTTTCCGCAACTAAAATATCTAAAACCACATATTGCACACATAAAGACCCCCAGGAAAGTGTTCTATAAATGTCATTAACATATATAAAAAAAAATGGTGAAGTCCCTTTAACTAAAGCACCCAGCTCAGTTGCTGTTTATAACATCCTGCAGTGTAGGCGTCCGCTCTGTTTACAATGTTACCCACCACCACGTTTCACTGCAGGGTTAATCCGCCCGTCCCTGCATGCACCCGTTAAATTATTTATTTTCCCGCACTTTTCCACCCTAACTCCTGAGTTTGAGCCATGGGGTATCCGTGGGTATACAAACAGACAATTCCGTGCTCAAACGGACAGGCCTATACATGCACAAAGCTGTGCCTTGGAGTAGTTATAGCACCATTAATACATATTTAAACTTTTTAACTCTGAGATATGTAAGTCGGGATGTGTCTAGTATTAGTCTTTTCTTTGGTGCATTTATATAGAGCTTTTTTTCTTCCAAAACACTTTACAACGATTCTTTGTGCATTACATTCACCCATTCATACTCCCACCAGGAGGTCAACAACATGCCACATTTCCACAAACTAAATGTTTGCCACCCACGGACACGGAAAATAAGCGGTCAATAATATTACCATGAATACTGAATGAATATACTAGACCAGTAGACGCTATGAAGAAATAAAGAACGCGGTTCTTAAAGCAGTATTTTTCGAGAGGGAGACGTGGTCTGACCGTCACACTTCATTTTCAATCAACGTGAAGTGGTTTTTGAAAAAAATAAACACTTGACCCTTCCGTACTTTATTTCACTTTATTAAGATATTGGAAAGCCGAGAGGGAAAGCGTATAAGATGGAGCAATTTGAAAACCCACAAAATTACTTTAAATGTCTTTCCGTGGCCGTCTCTGTAATTCTGTCTACTTACTCCAACTTTGTACTTCCCTTTCTACGTTTCTATATTGAAGTGATTGCGCTGAACTTTTCAAAGCATTAATTAGAGACAGTGGCAAGAAACCGGTCATTATAATACCGTATCTAAAAAAAGAAAACAGACTGCAGGGAGATTTGTCCAGCCACAGTCCTAGGCATGTTCTGTATCCACCAATGTTTGGTACCTGTTTTAACAAGGTCTGGATACCCGTCAGGCAGTGTCTTTATTAAAGTGTTAATGTCAATTGGCATTTTGGAAACCCAGCTCTCATGGTATTTTAAAATCAGGTCATTGGTTCTCAGCAGTGTCGTTTCTGGGTGTACACCGACACTATCTGACAGGGAAGTCTGGAGCTCTCTGGTGGAGCTGTTGCCCCCGCGACCCGACAACGGATAAGCGGTTGAAGATGGATGGATGGATGGATGGATCTGGGGACACTAAGGGGTCCTTGAGGGGGTTCCAGGGGGTCCCCACAGCAAAATTGCTTATCGCATCCAAATCAGTTTAAAACACTTTAAACCTATTTTATACATCAGCATACAACGAGGGACACTCTTGAGAGTGCCCTTTGTTAATAT
>OOFJ01134898.1:0-13775 GCA_900323375.1 Benthosema glaciale | reverse complement strand
TAGTTTGTCTTGTACCGGACGTATAGTCTAAGGAATTCTCTTTTGTACACTCTCTCTCTCTCTCTCTCTCTCTCTCTCTCTCTCTCTCTCTGTGTGTCTAAAAGAAGAGACGTTGCCCCATCGAGTCTCCCTCCCCACAACCTCCCATTTCCCTTTCCACTCCATCTCCTGCTTTAATTAATGCTCAGCTATGTGAACACGGGATTAGATCAAGTCCGAGAAATCAATGACTGACAGAAGAGAAAAGGAGTCGGGCAATAAGCGAGCAGAGTCTCATTTTAATCAGGGTGGGCGAAAGTTCGGTACACCCTCGGAGGGCACGTGTGGCGTGCGTGTGCGTCACAAGCTGGTGCATGTGCTCGAGGACATGGTATACTATACGCAATATAGTCTGCGTGCGCTTCCATTTGATCCAGTGTCAAGGGCGGTGTAGACTGTAGGGGTTCCATGTGGGCGTATGTGGGAGCGTGTGGGCGTTGTAGGACAGCATAACTGAAGGCTCACGCATACTCCAGTTTTAGGTGATGACACGAAGGTCGTCACGAACGGGACTTGAACACGCGACACGCTGTCAGGCCAAAGCCTATATGTGGCATGCGCCTGGACCACTAGGCCAGCGGGCACCTCTCTATTATTTGTAACCATCACGGTGGGTAGGTTATCACCTAAAAGCTGTAGTATACGTCCCGCTTAACACATCCTCACAAGTCTCAAAGTTGCGAATGCTACAATAACACGAGACTACAATCTTCATAGTAATAGAAGCGGAGGCTGCCCCGGAGCATATTTCCTTACACCGACCACATTTCACCCAATGCAACTTATATAATTCTGCCAGGGTGCTGAATGCTCTGAATAACAACCCATGAATTCTCTTCTTCAATAGAGAATCCATTGAAGAATAAATCCAAAGAATTGTGACACTGAAAATGTCTTGAATGTTAATCTCCAGACTCACCACAATGATTGTTATCACAGAGAATCCAGGCCAGCACTTTTGTTTAACTTTCTTAAAAAAATGGCCTAGTAATTGCTTACTCCCAAACTTTAATGGAAAAAAATAAGAGGAGAACCCATTAATATTAATATATTGCACATCTCGGAGGCATAAGCCTGCGCTCGAGCGATCTCACTCATGGTGGGGTATACAGCTCAACCGAATCAAGCTGACTTAGCTGAAATGATTGGTGTTACTATACAGCAGCATTCTGGTTATGCCATACAATAAGAGAAGATAACTGTAATAGATTGGACAGTGTGAGCAGGGCAAGCCTGCAGCTACATTACTCTATGTGGGGAACACTTGAGGTCTCCAGACCTCATCCAACCGAAGTCGGGAGATGGCAAGATGGCTAATGTGATTCATATATACGATTCCGCAGGTTTGGGTCAAAGTAGGCCTGGGCAATATATTTGCGTAACATCCTCAAATGTCTAACTCCGTCTTGTGCAGCCACACCCTTGTCTCTGGTCCCACTTGGCAGAGGCCGGCCTCCAAATGTGTTCTGCGCATGGAACAGGTGGAGATTATGGGTACGGCAGTCTGCTCAGGGTCACCGCACCCGCTACTGCTCCGTCTGTCAAGCCCCACTGCTTCATAGTGAAGCAGCCGACCCCGAAACATAAAACGTTCAGCAGAGTATATTGCCAGCATGGTAGATGTTCTCCTTCCACGCCATCTCCTGCTGGGTCCTGGATGTAGCAGTGTAGCCTGGCTGACTCGCTCTTCCAGGATGCCGCCAGTCATGCACATGTAGACAAGTTCTCCGGCACAGAACGGAGCATCTCTTGTGGCACCTTTTATTGTATGGGTGGTGACCAGCAGCACTTTGAGTCTGTTTGGAGGCAATGTTTTCATTGTAGTGTCATGCAGGATGCGCCAATCATGTACTGTATCTGGGCTTTCTTTGTTAGGTTGACATGTGTGGGTTCCTAATCCTAACCAGGTTGATACACAGTTCAATTGCAAATGTCAAATTCCAATAATCCAACCTACACTCTCGCTCACAACACTCGCACAGGTTGGACTATGCTTTTAGTCAGACAAACCATTGGTCAGCTAACCTCCCACGGGGTAAAACGCATGTCTGACCCATGCTATGTCTAACCAAAGTATGCCTCCCACCTTCCTGCCTGCTAGTTGTATATGATGCTGTATTGCGAGATCTTTGACATGCATTCCAGCCCACACTATGCACAACAAACAACACGATTGTATACATTAAGATCACCCCATTATTGAATGAATGTGTTGCTTCCGTAGCTTTGATCACTGTTATTCAAATAGTCTATATAAATGCACTTCAGTATCTCTTCAAGTGGGACAGTTACAGTTTTACTCTCAGACCATTCAACACACGTTATCTTTACATTTTAGGATATGACCCCAAAGGGTGCGCACGCTTATCCGACACACCACTGGTCCGACATGCGTTGTCATGCTTGCGGCCAGCACAAAGATCAAAGTTTCGTCAGCTCTAAAACATCCCTTTTGAAGTCTGTGACACGGCACAGCTTTTAAACTCCATTTCCCAAACAGTGTAGTCACGGTTTCCATCCCATAACCCTGAGGAGACGGTCCATCCAATAACAAAATAAAACTGTTCTCGTCCGGTGAGCGGACAAGAATAAGATCATGCTGAAGTGTACCCTGGATGTATACTCGGTGAAGCATCTCACTCTCTCTCTGCTCTCGTCTCCTCCAAAAGCAAATGACCATTTGGGACACAGACTTCCTTCCAGTTTAAGCTGGAGGCTCAAGTGTGGAGTGAGCGAGTGAGCAGATATTTGGGTATTGGATTTTACTATTTACAAAAATGTTTGAAAATAACGGAGCTTTAAGATCATAATTGTTTTGTGAGCTTATAGATCTGCTATTTTTTAAGCTAAAAAGAGAAAAGATGATACTATATCCATCCTATATGGCGGTATTTGCTTAACTATTGTCCATATCACCCAGTGGGGTATCTGATATTGGTAGCACTCAGGCTATAGGTGGCTATAGGTGGTCTGCGTGATGTCTTAAAGTTTACATTCCAATGCTCGGTGCATGATTGGTGAACATTATCTGTAGAATTGCTTTTGATAACAGGCTGCTACTTTTCATTCTTCCACCAACTTACATGCAAATGTTCCAGTTAGTTTGAGAAAAAGACAGAAAAAGACACAACTTTGCAAAGATCGAGAGGGTCAAATCGAAACGTATCTACTGTTTATTAAAAAAGAAAAGTGTGTTGCGATCCCTACTTTGTTCCCAGTTACTTTGAGGACAGTGAATGTCCCTGCCTGTTCCATCCCGTGTGTGTGTGTATGGCATTAATGCATGTTATCCTCTCTATGTCTCGTTACATCCATGAAGTGTATTCCTATGGGTACGAACCTGAGACGGGTGCTGCTGCTTTTACAATTAGCTTACTAAGCTCTGTCCTTCCATTCACCATGCGCTTTAATGTAAACCAATACACACAAAGAGGTCCCCGAGTGCATACAGTCCTCTAAGGCAGGACGGTCCTCCAGAGAGAGAGAACCGTGCCCTTTTAGATGAAGAATACCATTGATTTAGTTCAGGTTTGCATACTGTATCGGCATGGTTAATAAGAGGAGGTAGGCTGTGCATACAGTAAGACAAATTAAGATTGTGAAGTAATGGGAACATTGGATCTTTCATTGTTTTTCAAAAAGTACAGCTGAATGGCTATGGTAGAACACAACAACCATGTTTCTCTGTTGAATGGTTGCCACATGAAAATGTTGAATTGTCCCACATTTATTCTTAGGATGCACTGTTGCATACGCAGGCACTATAAAAAGAGGAACGTATGTGAAATACAGAGTGTGTAATGTACTGTAATTATGAAGTAGGTTATATATGACAAAAATGTGAGCAGGTGGAGTTGGCTCAAGGCTCATTTTAGAATGCTGTTATAATATATAATAAATTGGTCCTGACACCTGTACCATCAAGAGCTGCTGTCACTCAATTATCTCCCTTCAGACTTCACATACATTATGGTCCCGTGACCGTCCCGGTTTGCCCACTTAACCGCCACCCTTTCTTTTGATTGACACTCCATTTACAGCCTTTGGTGACCTATCAGAAAGGGCCACTCGTGGAGCAGAACTGAGGCAGTAAGGGGAATAAGTAGTATGAGCTCTAGGGGGGATTCCCAATGATTTGGCCATCTCACACCCAAGTGCACGTTCAACTTGGCAGTTTGTGCAATCAATGGCTGATCCTGGTGATCCATTCAAGGTCAACTATTTAAATTACAAGATGTTTTAATCTACTCTAAAGCAAAGTACATCAACATCTTCATTCAGACTGAGCGCTGAAGTACAGTGATCTTTCCTCTGTGTCCCTGCCCCCTGCATACTTCATTTTAGAAGATGCAGGTTACCCCTATACCTCCAGACCGAAATGGACGTAATGACACCTAATGATGACCTTTACTGGGAACACTGAAAGGGAGGTTCCAAAAAATGTTTTATTTCTGAACTATTTGCGGTAGGGTGAACATATTTTCAGCCCCCCAAACCGGGTCCCTTAACCAGGTCCCTTTTAAAACGGGACATCTGGTCTGGTACTGTAGTACTGTGTGTTAAGTCTGCATCCATGCAGACTTGCCATCGGAGATTTCCACTCCCTGCGAATTGGTTTGGGATTGACTCAAATATGAACGACGCATCTTAACCTTAAAATAGAGGTGGAATGGCTTGGGTCAGGGTTTAGTAGTGGAAATGAGATTGAACCAGTATAAAAAAACAGCAAGGAAGAGCTGTAATGGCCCTGGGATCATTAGATGAATTTTAGATGAAAGAAGAAAGATTAATCTTAGATGAAAGAAGAAAGATGCAAGGGCAAAGCTTTGTATCAGCGATGTTTTATATTTGACATTGAAAGAATTGTCAGTGAGGATGTATGCCAGTTGTCACATATTATATACAGTATAGAGTACCAATTTATCGGCTTATATTTATTCGTGTTCCATTTCCAATTACACTTCTGTACCCTGTACGAGTTCCCTCTCCTGATTGGATGAAATTGGTATCACCTGAACATATATTTTCTGATCTTTTAGTATACCATGATGTAAGCAATACAGCTGCAGCTAATCAAATTAATAAAGGGTCTATGCTGGCACATTGGCACGCCCATGTGCCATAATTAATCATGTAATTGTAACGGCATTGCTTACTAGGCTCAGTAGCCTGCCATGTTTTTAATTGGCTGCATTTTTTTTTACCTTGAATGAGAAAACTACAAAGTCAGCTTACTATGGTTTTACAGAATGAATTGCAAATGGACACAAATGTAAGCATCTAAGAGATGAGTAAAATGCATTTCCAGGGAAAACAGGTTAATGTATTCACTGTGCAATGCAAGGTAGAACTGATGTACAAATAAGGTCAGGAACATTTTGTGATTTCGCATTTGTGTGTTTTTTTTGGCACGGTGGCACAGTCGGTAGTGCTGTCTTCTCACAGCTAGAAGGTCCTGTGTTCGATTCCTGCCGGGGGACGGACTTCTAGCACTGTGGGTGCCCATACCCGAGATGGGGTTGGCAAAAGAGCCTTTCTGTGTGGAGTTTGCATGTTCTCCCTGTGTCCCCTGGGGTAGGTACCCTCATCAAAAAATGCAGTAATCCTGGTCTCTAAACTACCTTCGCCGGGGCGCCTGATGGAGGGGAAAGGAACTGGTTGGAATAATGTGTTCCTTCCACACGCTGATGTCTGGCCAGGGGAAACTCCTGTGTCAGGTGAAAAGAAGCAGCTTGGACTCCTCATGCATAGAAGGAAGCATGAGGTCAGTCCGCTGCCCCCCTATAGGTTGGCAGAGGAAGTGTAGTGCCCAGGATTACATTAGATAATTGGCACTGTTTGAAAAAAGTGGTTTTGGTGGTGTTATAACAGGCCGTTTTGGTATCCAGGGAGTGTGTGCACAGTTTGGCATTGATCGGGCCAACAGTGCCGGAGATTACCTGGAGACAGACGGGGACACACAGACACGTGGCCCGAGGAACAGGGTGAAAAATATACTCTCTTCCCATCCCATGCCTTCGGCCTGGTGGATAAAACGAGAGGTGAGATAGGTAGAAGAGTTTTTTAAATGAATTGAGGAAAAGGAGAAATGTAGAAAGGCACAGAAGGTTAATGTCATTGGTTAATTGGTAGGAATTATACAGGAATTATACAGCAGAAGTGCTTATTTGACAAATCAGCAGCATACACTGTTTATACCCTCACATTCTATACAAACAGCATAATGCAAACTATGCAACTCTTTATTTCTGCATTTTCAAAAAGTAATTTGTAAACGAGTCGTGAACCAACATTGGCATTGACCATGGCATTCTAGATGAACAAGACTTTGATCAATGGCAGACAAATGACCCTTTCCTGCATCACCAGCAATATCTTATCTAATAGAAAGAAGAGTGTTGTAAAAACATTATAGCTGAATTTAAAAGATGAGAGCTTTGGCAGCATGCAGAGTTGAACTACTGGAAAATATGACTGGCAGGCTATTTGCAACCATTAAGTTGTGAACTGGATGTTTAAGTGTACACTGTTTATGCCTATTGCAGTTCCAAACATGATTACAGGGAAAACCTGTAAGTGTATGTTTGCAATGCGTACAGTAGGTGCCATGTTCTTATATGCAGGCGCAATGTTGGCACGGAAATCTCTGTGGTAAAACATAAAATAGATGTTTGGGATGGGAGAAATATACAGTATAAAGGATTCTTCATTGTGTCAAGTATGAGCATATGTGGCCCATGCTCTATTTCTTTTAAAAAGTGATATGAGAGATGTTTGACCTGACCTTAACGGCTAGCTGACTGACTACATGTGAAGCAGGATGTAGCTGAAAAATCATATAAATAATCAAACTCATCCCTGTGCCGAAAATGGTTAGACCTCTAGTATATACCATACTGTATATTCGGCTAACTTTATTTTTGAACACCATGCACATGTGTTAATTTGCACCGTTGAGCTCTGAATTTCCTATGTATTGAGTCCTCCTCCCTCTTCCATAATAAATGCTTTAATTAACACACCATACTGTGACTTTTCCGACACCAAGAAAAGTTAATTGAATGTCAACTTATCAGACTCCCTTAAAGACTGCACCTGGGACCAGTATGCATACAGTAAAATTATATTTTAATTTACATAACATCATATGAAAACATGCTGGTAAATATTGTAGTCTACTGGAGGCCCTTTGGTGATGACTATTAACCTGACCGCTGACTTGACATACAGTATAAAGACATGGTAGCCTGTAGGCCTGCTACCCAGTCGTATTTTATTCATAAGAATGCCAGTTGACTGAGGAGATAACAAATATTGTGCGTAGGCTGTTAAACGAGCATTGTTTACCTATTCAACATCCATGAAGGCCCTTGCTACACACAGTAGCCTACCGGATGCATTATTATCATTTGCAAATTGGTCGTCAGACCTGGGTATAGGGGCGAAAGACTAATTGAGCCATGGGACTGGGAAAAATAAGTGAAAAAAAGTACACACTGTCACTCGTCGCCGTCGGGTTGCAAGTTCGGAATGGCTGTGCAAGAGGTCATGCGTTTGTTTAAAGGTTTTGTTCTCTGTTCTTTTTATTTTTGTAAAAAAAAAAACTGTGACTGTGTACAGGGGCATTGAGTCATAAATCTAAGCTGCCTGCCCAGGTCCGCACTGGCATGTCAAGTACCAATTACTTTTTTTTTTAAGCGTTGAATATATGGGGCCCTATTTTGTACGTCTTATTTCCAGGTGTTATGCCGTTATTACCTGACGCCATAATCAAGTAATTACACCACCATCTTATGCACAATCTCTAATTTTACAAGTTGCGCTTAACACAATCTCTTAAAGCTTAATTAAGGGGAGTGTCATGTTCATTTTAAGGGGGGGTATGCAGTATCTGATATTTTGACCCTTGACTTAACAAGATTCACTGCATATAGCGCTGCTATCGTTAAAGTTTGTTCAGGAGGCGCTTTAGAGCCAGAAATCCTGTCGGAGCAGAGAACATTTAAGGGATAAAATGGAAACGGCAAGAGGGTACTTACTACTTAGTCCGACTACGTTAGTCCTACACTGTTTGTTGGGGAAGAATAGGTCTGTTAAAGAGCCAACGAACTCACTGCATGCTACCGCTGAGTCAACAGTCCTGTCGACATTCTGAGATGTCCCTACGCCTCCAGCCAACCATCAATCAATACACACTTCGATCAGTGTTAAAACAGCACTACAATTTAATCACCAAGCTCTTGATTCCTCTAAAGACCCTCTTCAAATGATGCTTGGTTCAGCTGTTTCTGGACCTGATCTGACCTCCTCCAATTCCTGCCCGCCTGACAATCTGTGTGGGTGGAAATGTTACGAAGTGGTCACAAATTCACACACACTGCTCTGCCGTAAACGTGTGCACTTCCAAGTGATCGTTTTACCAGCCGTGTGTCAAATCCACACGTTTGAAATGTACCTAGCAAATCCAATTAGATAGGCTATTCCATTTAAATGGAGCACTTCACGCTAAACTTGTCACCGCGGTAATAAATGAAAGCTTCTGAATTGTGTGGTGCGTGTGTGTGTGTGTGTGTGTGTGTGTGCATGTGCACATGTGCCTGGCACTGAGCTACAAATCGCAAATAATCAGTCACAGGTTACTTTGACATGTTGAGATATGGGTGATTTATTGTCCGCAGCTTTTGATGAATGCTCAAAGGCGCAGTCGTTAAGATGGTACAAGTATGATAGGGGACAGAGGATGGAAAACAGGGATGCAGTTATTAGATAGGTTGTTGCTAACCTTCCAGTGACTTCTAATGACTTACAGCAAATAAACTTGAAATGCACTTCTAAAACCTGGACTGGCAGCTCTTAATCCAGAGCCACTTACAGTAATCAAGAACAAAAAAAGGATGGCAAATAATTAGGGATGTGCCGATGAGAAATTTTGGCCGATCTCGATATCCGATATAATTAATCGGTGTTATGGCCGATAACCGATATTACCGATTCGATATGATCTCATTCTGTATTGAAAAGAATATATATAATGTTGTCCATTCTGAGAAATACATGTATCAGGGTGTCTGCACTGCAGGCTTAGGCAAGTCAGATTTAACTTAAATAACTTTATATTTAATATTGTGAGCTTATAGATCTGTTCAAGCTGTTACTTTGGGCGTGTTTATCTGTAAAGACAGACCGATTAATGGGACCGATGAATTAATCGGGCTGATTGATACCGATTACCGATACCGATTAATCTAAAAATAACTCAAATCGGCCGATACCAATGTGTTTGCCGATTAATCTCCCATCACTACAAATAATGCATCCTATACATAAAAAACGAGTTATCAAGAATCCTACCGTATGTAAGCTAAGAGCACAACAGTGGAATATCTGTATAATTAAACTATGCATAAATACATTAAAGTGCTATGTCTACATAAAATGCTGTTATAGAGCTATGTCTACATGAAATGCTATCTACGTTTCATAAGTTGAGCCAGTTTGCATATGCCTGTAAGGTCGTCGGGGGTAGGGCAAGTGCTACGGGCCATGATGGAGTCTGAAGAGGTGGGTTTTCAGACTATGTCGAAAGATTGGGAGTGAGAATGCATTCCTTCAACCACTAATGCAATATCGTAACATCTTCATAGGTTTCTAGCACCAAGTGCCAAGCAGTTTTACATCTCCATCCATTTCCTACCCATTTCACTTGCAGGTGCCCTGGCCTATGGGAGACTGGAACCATGCAAAGTGTGAATGCAAGTCCTATACTACCCATTTATTCAATACGAGTTGTACTGTCTCTCAGAGTACCATTTACTGTTGACAGAGACCAGTGCAGTACCCAGTGCCATGCGACCGATTGGCACATGCATGGAGCAAAGCTTGGCTAAGCTGTGATGCTGATGAGTTTGGTTCACCAATCCGGGAAGCCTGGGATGCACACACGCACTAACGCACACATAGTTTTCTGGAATTTCTAAAGAAATATCAAGCCCACACATTAATGACAAAAAAGAAAAATGTCTGTCTGTGTGATCGGAGCAAATTAGGTAAACTGCTGGACCAATTGGAGCCAAATGTCTTGTTTTTACTGCCACGGAAGTATCTCCACTATCCATAACTGTTTTTATATATATATACATATTTGTCTATTTTTAACTTGTTTTTATATTTAGTTAAAGATGGACCATATAACTTAATATTTATAACTTAATATATCTAATCTGTATGGTAAATTATATTAATACAATATGATGAAAATGGATGTGGTTTGGATTTTGTCTCCCTGCTCGCTTATATTGCGAATTTTGACCTAATGGTCAATATTAAATGTATCCCCCCCAACATGCATGCAGGCTCCATTAGCTCAGTGGATATGAAGTTAGATAATGACGTTTTAGCACTTATATTACAGTTATATATATATACTCCGAGAGTTGAACAAGCTTCTGTTATTCAATAATGAACATGGTCTTAAGTAAGTCAAGTAAAGGAATGGTTAGTGACATACATCAGTAGGTACAGTAGGTCTACGGCTGCTGTGAGTCTGTATTACAAGTGTCTACAAATGTGTACACACTGAACTCAGGAAGTGAGTACATTGTGTTTAGATAGGCCTCTCCCCCCCATTACATCCATCCTTGTGTGAATAGCGTGGAAAAAGGAGCAGACCATTTATAGGAGTCTATTCCTCTCCTGACAAGTTCCCTCAGGCCTTATCAGTCTAGAGTGTATAGGAGCCCCTTCCTTTATCTCCCGTCGTTGTTTACTGTGATCTATTTGACAGGGACATGTTTGCTGACGAGAAGAAAAAGAGCAAAAGCTAACTCTGTAAATGTTTGTTTCCCCCTCTTGCCAACAAGTCCAGCTTTTACAGATCTCGCTGTAGTTTAGAGTTGTCTATTTTGTTATACCGGCGCATTCACTTCATTGCACTATTATTGCGCTGGGTTGCCACACAAACACCCTTGTGTTCAATTCTAACACTAATGGGCAAATTCACAAAGAATGGATGGAATGATGTGCCTGCCATGAAGCTCAGCCAGCGTTCAAACTGCTGCATGAGGAAGCACTCTAGTTTCAAACATATTGCCTGTGTTGCTTATACTGTGTGTCGACAGCTTGTTGTTTTTTTTGCTTGTAACAACACTAAAATCACAGATTCAGTGGTGTGTAAAAGAGAGACTGCAGTTGACGGCGAACCATTTACATACATAATTACAGCGTGTCAATAAAAACACTTACGTTTTTATTGATCTATTGTGTATCAATTATTGTGGTTGTGGGCGATGAGTGGATTAGTGGAGGAAGCCTTTAAAGTCCCACTTTTTTTTTTTTTTATTCAACATTTTTCCTAACTAATTTCACCCTCTGGCGATTCAAAGGTCACATGGGGAAAAACTGGTACCTTTGCATATTTCTCAATAATGGACATGATTCAAATTCCGCTTATATGTAGTATTATTCAATGGCAATGTATATAAATACTGTATTATGATTCAATCACAATGATTGTATATGCATATTATTCAATGGCAGCTTATAATATGAGTCAATGGCAGCGTATACTGTACAATAATGATTCAGTGGCAACGTATAGTATCATTTTAAGTCTTTCTATGTTTTCTCAATGGATTATTGATTTTGTTTCCTGGAGGAAGGAGATGCATGGGAAATGGATTGAAAGCTGATTGAAAGCGTAGGACAAGTACCGGCTGACCCTCCTTCCCTCGCCAGCCTCTCGCCACTCATGGACCCTCTGTTCTGTTTGTATTAAACCTGACACCCCTCCCCACTTTGTCTATTTGTTAAATTTGCCCTCACAGGCTCACACTGACAATGATGAGTTTATTTAAGTAACAGACTTTAGCAAATGCAGAAGCACATGGTGGGTGGGTCGTTGAGAAAGAGAGATATGAATGTAATCCACTGTAAGATAATCCAGCACTCATACTAGACCGACATGAGGGAAAGTATTCCAGTGTGCCAGGCCAGCCTGGTGGCAGGCGCTGTTCTCTCTTTTCTCACTTCAACACGGTCAAGGCAGATGGCCGCCATACCCTGGTTCTGTGTGCGGTTTCCATCCCTGTTAAAGTGTAGTTTTTCTTTGTCACTGTTGTCCAGATGCATGCTCAGGGCTTTCTGCTCTATATGCAAACTGTTTTGAGACAACTTGTTGTGATTTGGCATTAAAATAGCATTGACTTGAATTGAAATGACTATTGTCTATGTTTGGTGAATCCAGTACCACCTATGAATAAATCATCATGGCATGATGGCGTATTTATTTACTCTCAGTTCACTGTGAGGACACGCAATCTGTTGCCACCACTATAAACAAACTTTGAGCTGCCAGCAGAATAATTGACAGTGGAGAATTTATGGTCTCATTCGTCTGCAGCAGAGACGAAATGCAATTGATTGCTCTGAATTACCTCAGAAAATAAAGCAAAACGTGTAGAATGTGTTCAGTGGCAACACAATTCAAGATGAGGACAAACCTCTGATCAGACTTTGATAGTGGAACTTTTGAAAAGGGTGTACAATACCACTGATTTATGGAGATTTTATATTAAAAAATGGAGTTATGAGGTTTCCTCCCGACAGCAACGATGTTACTATCATATATAACTAGCATTGATTGATTGATTGAATACTTTATTGGCACAAATGTAATTAGTACAGCATACAGTCAGACATGAATTAAATCAGTACAGGGTACAGTCAAACACAACAGCCAAAGGGAACACCGAAAAAAGTTTCCATCTGCAGTGGTTGGAGGTGGCTTCCCATCTATTCCAATTAAATGAGAAATGTAGACCCTGGCGTTAGATAATGTAGATCAGTGGTTTTCAACCTTTTTCATATCAAGGCCCACTATTTATTCTGCATTTGAGCCACAAACCATTTGATGAGGTTTTGCCTCGCAGACCCAAAACCGAAGAATATTTTTGCTATTACTGTGCTGACACAATTCCATGCTGTTGGCAAACGTTGATCAAAATAACAATAATTCTTCCACATTCTCTTAATTGTGTAGACTTCTTGTGAATTAAGCAATGCAGAGGTTTCTTCCTAAGAGGGACTTTTCCTTTAAAGGGATATTTCACTTTCAAAAAAACTTTTGGTCATTTCATCATTTACTCAGCCTTATGTGAACACCCCGAGGGTTTTTAAGTTACTTGATTCAATATTTTGATATTTGAAATTCATTTTAGCTACCCCGCCTCCTCCCTATACAAACCCATTGTAGCTTCTAACTCCATTTTAACCATGAGAGATTCATCAAAAACACCCGTCTTTTTTTCTGGTGACTCATAGTGCCCTCCGAATACGTGAGGGGGCCGTGTATTTTCATTTACGGTTTTCATTTATTTTTAAATATTGTTTTTATTCTTTAGTCTCAGCAAGGCCGCAGCCGAGCCTGCTACATTTTCCAAAACAATATTTAAAAATGAATGAAAACAGTAAATGAAAATCCACGGCCCCCTCACGTATTCGGAAGTCACTATGAGTCACCAGAAGAAAGGTTGGGTGTTTTCGATGAATCTATAATGGTTAAAATGGAGTTAGAAGCTACAATGGGTTTGTATAGGAAGGGGGCGGGGCAGCTAAAATGAATCTCAAATATCTAAATATTGAATCAAGCAACTTAAAAAACGTCTGGGTGTTCACATAAGACTGAGTAGACGATGAAATGACCAAAAGTTTTTTTGAAAGTGAAATAAAAACTTTTGGTC
>OOFJ01134893.1:0-11887 GCA_900323375.1 Benthosema glaciale | reverse complement strand
GGAGATGAGCAGTACCACCCAGTGGGCCTTTGGAAAAGAGACTGCAGGGGCTGCTGGTGGTGCTGGGGAGACTGGGGCTGAATTTAATCCATTGCAGACGGAAGTTATTATAGCCGGTCTTTCTTTCTTTCTTTCTTTCTTTCTGAGAGCAAGAAAGTATACAAGACAGACAGACAGACAGACAGACAGACAGACAGACAGACAGACAGACAGACAGACAGACAGACAGACAGACAGACAGACAGACAGACAGACAGACAGACAGACGCACGCACGCGCACACACGCACGCACGCATGTGCACACACCCGTTTCTGTGACTTGGCTTGAAAAGAGCCAGCGGTTCTGGGAAGAGGGCAGGGCTGCTCTCCTTTGTGGCTCTCTCCAAGTCTCTGTGATAATAGAGCTCCTGTGCGTGCATGCGTGCGTGTGTGTGTGTGCATGCGTGCGCGTTCTCGCGTTCTCGTGCTTGTGTGTCAGTCTCTGTAATGCTTATCTGCGTGTTCGTGTACATCTCTGACTCTGTTGCTTGTTTACTTACGTATGCCTTTTGTGTTTGTTTGCGCTTGCCTGCTGGTGCATAAATGTGTAATGAGGCCTGACGTTCACCTTCTAGAGCGGTGACATACTTTAAGTACAGTTTCTCAACCTCTTCTGGATCAGGGCCCACTTAAAAATCTGCTGTCCACGGCCCACAGATACCACGTAACGCTGCAGCCGAAGCATCTTCATTCTTCACTGTTTGCACTGTTTGAAACATGTTGTTAGATAGACTACCAAGTAGGCTGCTTATTTATTCTAGGAGTGTATGTCTTTCCCCTATCTGTCCCATTTTTGTATGCTGAGCAGCTGAGTTCCAAATAATCCTATGCAAATAGCAAATAAAGTCTATTTCAAGGCACGTTTATTTGAATGATCGACCAATTACGTTGCGCTTGTGTTGCGTCCTGGATCAAAACTAATTTTGTGCTGTTAGCATATTGCAAGTACAGGCCCCGAAATGATTGACAAAGCACTTAAATAATGTAATACATAAAGGTATTTTTGCCCATTGATCCAAGCCGGAACATAAATGTTTGACTGATCGTTCAAATAAACGTTCTCTGCAAATGCACCGGCCCACCCATCTGACCACTTAACGGCTGCCGGGTCACGTGGTCAGATGGGATGGCCCGCGGTGGGCCCTGATCTAGGAGAACCCCTGCTGTAGGCTCTTAACTGCCTCCAGGCCTTGATGTTCACCTCCTAGAGGGTGACATTGACATACTCTAAATGGCTTTTTAACAGCCTACAGGCTTTAGGCATAAATTGCACATCAGCACCAGAACAAAGTATACTCTCATCTTTAGAACAAAGGGGATCTACCACCGCGCCTCAAGCCTGAAACGGCCGGTCCGGTGCGTCACAGGTACATCAGTATGATGAAGGAGGAGAGGACACTGGAGCATCTCGGACAGTTTAGGCCTTTTGTTAGGTGCACAATATACAGAAGACTGCTTATGTGGACGGGACAGTATAACAAATCTACAGCATGTAGAGCTGGAATGCAGTGTAAATACGTCAGAGTTAGCAAGGATGCACATTTTCACCTGTATAGTCCCAACAATAACACAAGATATTGGGGGGAAAAGAACTATGATAGGTAATCTCAACAAATATGTAATCAACAAATACCATAACAGAACATCGAAAAGACCACAACAATACAACAAATTATAAAATGCGCACAAACTATACGTACAGTATGTATTATACACCCCAGGGCTTGAGTCAAATTTTAGATAGAAATTGTAGCCATTGTTCCTCTCTGGAACCACGTGATGAATGCACTGGGGAAACACCTGTGAAAACATCAGCATAGATATCTTTTTTTATTATTATTTTTAGTTGTCATCGTTCATTTTTTATTTGCATCCAAAAGTACTTGCCAACTCCCCTTATTTCTTCATTTTAGCTGACACAGCGATTCATGTACAGGTCCTGGCTTAGCAGGGAATTCAAGTTCACTCAAAAATTAGTAGTTTAGTTTGTGGACGGTTTTAGACAACATTTTGTTACCCATCTCATTCAGAAGTCAATGGTGGAAATGTAGTGGAGCTAGTGAAACGTTTCCTAACAACAAACTACAAAAAAAGATACAAAAGGAGGGGTCTTCAGTACAGATACTCCAAAACATGTACAGTGCTCAATTAAATGTACTTTGTTACTGTCCACCACTGATCAGATCCAAGCTTGTCAAAAATATTTAATTATTTTTAAATTGAGAAAATAGACAATCTACAAGCTCACAATGTGTCTTGTGAGCTTGTTGGTTGTCTAATTTTACTATTTAAACGAAGAAGGAGAAAGTAGAAATGCGTTAATACTGCGCAAAATGAAGTTTCAGATATTCCCAGCAGATGGCTGCTCATAACCACAGGGGGACGGGAGGAGAACCAGTGACCTTCTGATTACTAGATGGCCTCTATACACACTTGTTGTACGTCAAATAGGGCTTAGGTGGTAAAGGTGTCACATTAAATATGGGAAGGAAGGACAACAAGCTACTGTATTAGACTTATGACAATAACAGGACAATGACATTATTTAAAAGACGAACAACAATGTGCAAAAATGTGCAAACAGTCTGCAAGTCAACCATAAACCTTTCTTATGCCCATCATTATTGCATGCTGGACGAAATGACTGCCTGTGTCACTATGTGAGTGTCTTATTTCCGTGTGTGGGTGTGTGTGATTTGACCCAGAAAGTGTAAAAATGGGGCCTGTGTTGTTTTAACCCTGAAAGCTTAAACACAAACCTTTAGTGTGCCTCAGATTATGTCGCTGTGTGTGTGTCTCTCTCTCTCTCTCTCTTTCCCCAAGCTTTGCTTGTAGCGCTATATACTAAATGTTGTTTGATAACACAGATGAAACCAAGAAAATAGACAGGTCTTCAGATCTACAAACAATAGCAGATTATACAGATCTACAAGCTCACAGTGAACCACTTCACAACGTGCTGTGAGCTTGCAGATCTGCTATATTATACAGCGCGGGACACTGTCCTACGATGGGGTATGAATGAGGCGGTATGGTAGCATGTTGACCAGTCTCAACGCCACATGGGCAGCGTTCTAGCATTCCTTTGGCTCCTGTACTCAGGCCTCGCCTTCAGACGTGAGCTTCTATTTCCTTTGAATCCACTTAGCTTGTATGTTTTGATTTAATCGTTTACTCTGCGTATATTAATTGTGTCACCGAAATATGAGAAAGCGGTTTATTGAAAACAGGCAGTAAATAATCCTGCGTGGAGACGTTATGTTCCGTTCGCATTCTTTTGCCCAATTAATGGAATATTATAAGCCATGGTGTTCTTTCTGCATTTGGCGTCATGTTGTGTGTTTTTTTTCTGCAGGGTCGTTCTTTTTTTCTTTTCTTTTTTTAACTTTCCCCAAACCCTGAAGCATTGGAAAAACGAATTGCTAATATTGTGTATTGGATAATCAATCGCCGATTAAGTTCCACTTTATCGGAAAGATCGGCTCACGAACGCCCTCCCACACCACTCAGCTCTGAGAGAATGACTGTGTTGTTCCTGCCAGAGTGCTGCTGCTCTGCTGGGAGGCACAGTGTGCCTGCATGACTCTCCTGGTCACACCAACGTGCTTCATTTTCTATTTAGGCTACTCTTTATTATCTCCTACTGTAACTATGTCCACTAGAGGGGGCAGTGGCCATAGTCCTCTGTATGACCTGTCCCTATTAGTGCATGGAGACTGGATCTCAAATAATTATGTCATGGACCCCAAAATTGATATGTAGCCTATATTTGCCCTCTGACCCAAATCTTAAAAAATAAATAAAAAAAAGTGCCAAGGGTCTTCCAGAAGAGAAGATTTGTGTTAAAAATGTCTAAACTATTCTAAAACATTCAGGTTATTTTTTTAGGTTTGCAGGTTAGGTTGACTGTTTTCATTTCAACCTTGATGCTTTCAATACAGTAACGAAGAGCATGTTTATACCTCATCATCTAATTTATCAAAAGGACCTACCCTCCTTTATCTAGCTGGCTCTCTGTGTGCAGTTTACCAGTGCACACGCGCACACATGCGAGCAATCATGCAATTTTGTAGCCAAGCGCGCTCATTTAAGGTATTTTAAAGGCATTTTAAATAAATCATAGCTTTTGATGTCCCCACATGGATAGTAGCCTAATTTGTGTTTGTGCGCATATGTGCATGTGTGCAATACATGTGTATTCAAAGTTCAAACCCGGGAGGTGTGAATTAATTGGGAGTCTAATGACTAGCAAGGCACACCAAGCACCACCAACCAGAATGCCAGAATTTCAGGCTGTATGTAAAAATAAATGAAACCCGCCATAAGCCCCGCCCAGCAGAGGTGGCACACTCCATATTTATGGCAGAAGCCCTTGACGGGTGATTTCACCCCACGAGATATCATGCTTATTATATCATGCTTATTATAAGAAACTTTGGGCTTCTGACTGTAAAGGTGCTTGTAAATATTGGTGGTAACTTGTGGATTTTGTGCTTGTTTCTAAAAGTAGTTAGCTTATTTGTGCTTGTTTCCTGTGTTATTTAATACAGTACCATTTTCATAAATTAACATTTGTGCCAGGGATTTGTCTTGTAAAAATGTTCCACTTCTTTCCTCTCACAATGCATTGCATCGCGTCACGTTAATTGTGACTCTGAGCCTGCTGTATTAAGCATTCAAAGTTTGGCATATTGTCGCTTCTTTTGGGCTACCGTCCGTAGTTGTTTTCATCGACACGGTTGCTTGTTCCTCTCGCAAAATCTGGCAGCACGCGTACTTCCAGTACCAGTGGAGAGACGGACGCCAAGCGCCAGGGCACTGCCATCTGCTCTGCCATCTGAGGGCAGAACCTGGAACCTGGACCACTTCTCCGCGGCCCCTGCCTCTCCAGCCAGCACTCCTCACTGGCCATGCTCCGTTCAGCGTGGTTCACTGCAGTGAGAAAATAACCCTTCCCACACCCTGGAAACGATGCTCTCGCAGCTAGTGGGGGCCAGACGGCGGCGCACATGATGCAGGGCCCTGATAGCTCGCTTTCTCTTGCGATTATATCCATCCTCACATGGCGACAGTGCTGGGGCTCATCGTCAGACATAATGAACGTATCATGCGTAACCGGGATATGATATTTTGCGGTCGATCGGGACCAAAAAGACAATCCGGAACAAATCTTTTGTGAATGCAATGTAATTTTAAACAGTCTTTGAATATGTTAATTAAAGCAATTATATTACATGAGAGGGTGCGCATTCCCATGATTATTGGCACAACAGTCAGCGATGCGGTCAGGAGCGAGATGGAGATGAGTTCCGCAAGAATCACAGAGGAGCCAATAATCACGGCACAGCTAGCCACCCTCAACTGTAATTGCATTTATACAACAGTTACCGTCAAAATAAAAAAGATTCATATTGTGGGAAAATCTTCGCTAAAATAACAACCTTTTCTGTGAATGTTCTCTGATATCCTAGAAATACATGGGGTCTGACAGAGAGAGACAGAGTCCCTGTTTACTTATCCAATCCAGTCAGCGCTAGACAACGTTTCCCTTTCCCAAACTGAACACGTTGAGAAACAAAACCTTTTGAACTAAAAGTTATAGCTCAATCTGATTGTATTTAAGATATTCTATAGAAATTCATTTTTTGTAATGCCAGATTTAGCTACAGATTTTGCAAATGTCCCATGCAAACTTGTGACACTGCCACATAAATGTGCATGTGAAGAAATGTATTGTCCCGGTCTGAGTACTGGGTCCCATTTTAGAGTATTTTCTATGACCCAGCCAGAGATTGAACCCTGACCTCTCAGTCTCAGGGCGGGCAGATAGTCTAACCACATGGCCAGAGCTGGTACTGATGCAGGTATCTATTTATTTTTGTTCTTTAAATATAACACAGGCATACAATTGTATGGTTTGGATTGGTATGGAACTGCTAGCCTAGCCGGTGACTATAGGCTATAAGTGCTCAGATTTTGGAATAGTTTCATTTGAGAGCAGCTATAGGTGTGCTGTCATGCTCGTTTCAGCACGAGTATACAGTAGAACCTATTTCAACCAATCAGATTGCTTGGTCGGAACTATACCTGTTACAACCTGCAGTTGCCCATCTACAGTGGTTGGAGGTGATCTCCCTACTTTTTCCATTGAGAAATGTAGACCCTTGTGTTCGGGTAGGATACCTTCTGCTTGACAAAGTAGTACCGCCTTATACTCATAAGCACAACACATCTCCTTGCCAAGTAGGATCTTCCATCTTGGAAGACCCTCGGAAATGTACTGTCCGCTAATCCAGGTTGGACATGAAATTTATGGATCGCAAGATTTAACTCTGGGCTTTTACAGTTTGTGCGTCACCGTATGCACTTATCATGTCCTCCTCCCCCCAGCCGGACATCACAGGCTCTCGCTTTTCATTTATCGCTGTGAAGGAAGTCACAGGGATCCTCTGCCGGTCTCCGCCACGTGAATAAACATCGGTCTGGTAGCTGGCCGGCTGCTCTGCTCGGATGTTTGAGGGGAATGAAGTGCATCTTAATCTGCGCAGAGCTTTGGCTGTGAGACGCAGATCCCAGGGCCAAGCTACTCATCAGAACTTAGCGGGGGAGGTTTTCTCTTTCGCACACATTCTTCTTTCTGGTTTTCCTTCTTTTCCATGACGGGGTGATTTTTCTTCTCTCTGCTGGACGCCGGCTGGTGGTGGCAGTATCATTTCAGCCTCCTGCATCGCAGAGCACTTCATCGCCGCATGGGTTCCATCGGCCTTTTGCTTCTCTTGCTGGAATGAGAAGCCTAATTTGGGGCTGAACGCAGCCAATGGTGTATTGTCATTTCATATGATGAAAAGTGGGGGACAAGAGCAACAAAATAAAGCCATCACAGAACAGAGTCAGTTTTGGAAGATTGGCTTGGAAAGATTTGACCAGCAAGTGAATAACTTGTTCCACAAACAATTTGGAATCATAAACAAATATGAGAAAATATTAAAAGATAATAATAGAACGATCGGCAGACATATACAGTATGCCATGCGCTCCACATGTGGTAGAGTTTCTGAGGAATGTTCCTGTCTGTGGTGCCAATGGTTCCAAAGGAAGTGTCCTCTTCTTTGGACGAAGAAGTAATTACTGTACTATCATCATCATCTGTTGAGCCAGCTTTCAGTCAGAAATGGAGAGGACATTAGAGCTTTGCACTCCTTAATTAATCTGCTGTGAAATATGGAACACATGTCTGTCTGTCTGTCTCTCTCTCTCTCTCTCTCTCTCTCTCTCTCTCTCTCTTTCTCTCTCTCTCTCATTACTGAAGACCAGATCACTCACTGAACGCATGCACGCACGCACGCACGCACGCCCGCCCACACACACACACACACACACACACACACACACACACACACACACACACACACACACACACACACACACACATAATTCCCTCGCCACTTTTCATCGCAATAATTACAGTCTCACGTGATGTGGCTTCACACCAACTGGCACAGTAATGTTGTCTTTCCTGAATCTCCCACGGCATTTATTTGTATGTTATTTGCATCTACTGTATGATTGCAGTGTGCAAAAACATTATGTAAATTAGCTGATTTCTGGGATTTGGCCAATCATTCTTCATATACTGTCACTTTTTTTCTGTTGCGCAAGACTGTTCCTGTTTGTTGTAATCTGAAGCAAGCTAATACATAGCAGCAGAACCCACTCATCTGAATAGCTAATCTCCCAGTTCCCAGGATGCAAGACAAAGCTTGCTTCTCCGCAGACTACCCCAGAAAAGACAAAAAAGAAACAAGTTCTAGCTAAAGCCTAAACAGCTGTCACAACACATACCCATGAAAGCATTTTTTATGTATTTTGTAATTATTTATTTATTTATTTATTTTTCAAATCACTTTTTGTTATTGTCATCAGTCAAACGTATGGGTGCTTATCCAGAAGACTATGGACTCATTAGTCAACATTTTTGAATAGTTAAAATGGCCAGTCTACAAGCTCACAACATGTCAATGTAGATTGGCTAGTTGAACTATTCAAAAATGTTTTTCAAAATAGTGTGTAAAAAAAAAAAGAAAAAAAGAAAAAGGGCAAAGAAGTTTAGGGATAAGGGGTTTAGCAATGACGAAAATGGAGCCCATATATGTCAGTCACAAAGCAAAGCAAAGCAAAGTTCTTTGTTTACCCAGGGTGAATGGACTAAGCTCGAGATGCTTATTTACAGCCAGACCCTGCATATTTCATAGAACATTTCATGGTAGGGGTTCAATGCCTTGCTCAAGGGCACTTCAGCGGTGGTAATTTTAACGTGCCGGTCCGGGGATTCGAACTGGGGACCTTCCGGTATCAAGACCGCTCCCCTAACCGTTCGGCCACCGCTGCCCCTCACATCGCACTAAACAGCATTGCTCAGCATTGCACAGAGTTTCCGTGTATTTCCTCTTTGCGTTATTGATGTCTATAAATCCCTTAGTTTAGTGACCATTACCTGAGTAACGGGCTCTATGCACACAGAATCTATGAATCCCACACTATTAAGGCAACCAGCAGTTCCACACGCCTCACAAGGTGCCCTTTTTTCACTTGAGCACCCGCCCCTTCAATTTCCATTTAGTGTACAGTGGCTTTCAAACTTTTTAATTTCAAGGACCCCCATGAATCTGAAAGTATCCAAATTGAACCAAATTGACCCATAATGGTCAATTTGTTTCCATTTGCACACTCTCAGAGTTACAGACCCCTATGGGGCCATTTGGAACCCACTCAAGGACACTTTGAGACCCACTAGTGTAGCAGAGTGTTTCCAGTGAGCCAGCATAAATGAAAGGAAATTGTGCATAAGACTTGTACGGTCATCAAGGCTAGGGGACCTGCTATGGCAAGTGCTACAGGGCTACGGTGGAGTCTGAAAAGTGTAGTGTTCAGATTTTGGCGAAAGATTGGGAGTGCATGAGTCTGCAGTTTTAAGTGCAATTGCAGGGAGTTTGTTCCACAGTTTGAATAGAGTGATGATCTCCATAATCCATATTGGGCACACACAATGAGACACACACAGACAGACACAGAGATACTGCTATTTGGATTTTCGGTTCCAACGGAATTCTTTCTCCCACACACCAAGTTTAAAGTCTATCGGTTCGGACTGTGCTTGACAGAGAGACAGATAGACAGACACGCACACAATAAAATAATAACACCAAGATGTTGTTGGATGCCTTGGCTTAAAATAACTGATATAAATATTTTTGGACATCTTTATGAGAAAAATGAATGACGTCTGGAATGGTGGAACAGGCAGACAGACAAACAACTTGAACTTTGTATGGTATCCTAGATACGATGGATTAATAGGGCAGTTCAGACACATACTGTACAGTACACAGTCTTCATCTCGATTCATATAGCTAGCACAATGTGAAACGTCCATGCAAACGCACATCATTTATTACACTGTACAAATCCCAAAGCAACACTGGACTGCAGGTCCGTCTGGAAAATAAACTCATTGATTATTCATAGAATTATTTCCACTGAAATGGAAACTATTTTTAGAAAGAAAAAATATATATCCCCTCGCACCTATTTATTGCACAGTAAGTAGCAACACGTTTTTTACATTTGGACTTTTTTCTCTTTTCATTTTTTTTTTTACAAGACACGGTAGCAAGCGGCGAGTTGTAAGTGAAACCATGGCAACGGACCATACATATAGGTATAGCAAATGGCATAATATACACTGTGTGTGTATAGGCAGCGCTGTGCGCTTCTGGGTTCCACTAAGTCAGAGGGAAGCTATGCGGGTCTCAGTGGGCACGGCACGTTAAACAGACTGTGAAGGGGTTCTGTACTGTAAAAAGCCTTATTCGCACATGTCTCCAGGCTCTTATAGATGTCCGTGTCAGACCTTCAAGAGATGGGAGACGTGTCAACCGTTTTACGCACACAGCTCTCTTTTGAACCGTGTAGAGCGGGGGCGGGGCTGGAGGGGGGCTATATACTACTATACCTCCATAGCCAAAGTTTTTAAGCTAGGCCAGTGGTTAATATGAAACATCGGTGCAAGAGACGGAGGGAGCCTTGTGGCGTTGGGATTGTACTCGGTTATAAGCCTGTTTACAAGTACGGCTTTATGATTTGACAGCACTCCAGCCGATGGGTGGACACGCATACACACACACGCGCACACACACACGCACACACACTCATACACTCACAGACTAAGGGTTAGCCAAGCCTGGCACCATTAACACTGCTGCTATTAACATTGTGCCTCTACGTTTGAATCACAATAGTAACACAGACATCCTCTCTCTCTCCCTCTCCCTCTCTCTTGTCTTTCTCTATCTCCTCTTCCCCCCACCTCTCTCTGTCTCTCCTCTTTAAACAAAGCTAAGAGTTTCTTTATATGGCAGTGAAGCAGTGAGTGCATATGAAAGATTTGGGAGGAGATCAGTTTGGCTCATCTCGTTCCTCTCATCCCGTTCCCTTTGGCACCGGGGAGACGACCACAGTTCTCATCATCATCATCATGGCGTCCAGTAAAAAAACGTTTTTTCTTTTTTATTCAGCAGGACAGAGATGTGTCTGTGAAGTGTCATTTTAATGTGATTCCATGTGCGGCCCAGTTGACATTTGCACTGAGAGCACGTTAACGCCATGTGCATGTCAGAATACTTACTTGTTACGACATACAGCTGCAACCATTTGCTCTTTGCCATTTGTCTTTTTGATCAACATTTTTTTCAGATTTTCATTTTATAGTAATCAGTTCGATTTATTACTATAAGCCAATTCTTCCCCATTCCCTGTCACAGCCATACCTTTTGGTCTTGCGTCTCTCCTCTATGGAGTTTCGTTTCACCTGACAGTGAGGGCTGTTTTGCCGGGAGGGTCGTAACAGCAGGTGGAGGAACAGAAATGAAACAGCATGGACTCCTCTAGCATTGAAGGAAGCATGAGGTCAGTCCGCTGCTCTCCCCAGGTTGGCAGAGGGAGTGTATAGTGCCCATTAGATAATTGACACAGTATAAAAAATGGGGTACAAAATTGTGTGATAATTATGAAAATAAATAAACGGGAAGTCATCTGAATGAATGAATAGTTTATTTTGGTTACAGTTACATGCTAAGATATTTCAGTTTTGTATTTACATAATCAGAGGTGGCACCGAAAAAGGTGTATAGGCTGAAGCCGAGGCTTATTTTGCCCAGCCTAGCATTAATCTAGCGCTGCGCGGCTGCGCCTGTGAGGAGATAGGACTCTATCTCCTCTGCTACACGCCCAGAATAGGCCTATAATGGTCATTGTGGTGGCCAGGCTATCCGGATGCTCTGCAGAGGAACCAAACCTCATGCAGTCTTTGGCAGGAACTCTACCCCGGCCTGCACCACCTGCATGCCGGATGTCGCCATTGGGTATTGTGTCCATTACATCTATAGGTTTAGTCTAGTTAAAATGCTGCTGAACTTGAGGTTTCTCCACGACGCTTCCACCGTGCTGTCGAGAATGGAAAGGAAATGAACGAGGATATGTGTGTCACTCCTCAAGTGCTTGAGCCGCTGCTATTACCAGAGGGACTGAGACTGAGAATGTTCATTATTCCTCCTCTCCGACCGACTCTAATTAACATTATTGTCATTCTCAGGAGATTGAACCTCTAATAAACTCACGTCCTCCCCGGCGGTGCTTTCATCTCGCTGGCTCTCTCTCTCTCTCTCTCTCTCTCTCTCTCTCTAGGCTGGGACGGCCACGGCTAGCGGCAACATCCCACTGGTGCTGAATGATGTATGGAAGAGCAGAGGACTTACAGGGTGAGTGCAGTTTTGTGTGTGAGAGACTTTT
>OOFJ01134884.1:0-11721 GCA_900323375.1 Benthosema glaciale | reverse complement strand
TCAGAGTTTGGAAGGGCTCGTTATCTGCAGAGCAACCTCCTGCTGCCTCCTGCATTATGTGCAAATTCAAAGCAGGTTGTACACTGGGCTGTTGAGTGATATCCAACAAGCGCTCCCAAACTCTGATACTTAGAAAATAAATCACTTGCACAGTATTTCTTGACAGGAAGTAGCTCATAACATGTCTACGGCGGATTTTTATGAAACAAAAACTATACAGATTGAAAGAGGAAAATTCAAGCTTTCCCTACAGCTGCAATGTTGGTGAATTTGACGCTGGTTAATATAATTAAATAAGACTTTTCTATTTGGATGAATGGGATGTCTATGGGAAGTTGCACCTAGGTGGCACCTTGCTGCCAACATGGCTGCGGTGTGAATATGGTCAATACCAGCTCTCTTAATATTTCCCTACCTGGTTGATCCTGCCAGTAGCATATGCTTGTCTCAAAGATTAAGCCATGCATGTACAAACAGTACAGTGAAACAGCTCACACGTTGTGAGCTTGTAGGGATCTATTACAAGCTCATAATAATATTCACATTACATTCGGCTGGCTTGAGTGACGCGACGCCTCAACATCCCACTGAATCTTAGTCAACAAAGGACCAATAGGCAATGGCATACTCATCATACAGGGTAAGATGTGTCTTAAAAGAGTAATTCACCCCCAAAAATTGTTTTGTTTTTGTAAATAGCCAATAATTTTGATTCCCAGTGTAGTGTCCCTTAGGAGACTTAATTGAGTCTACTACTGATGAGCCACCTGGTCATGTTATTATTAACTCAGTGCGTGCATACTATGTTCCGCTCGGGAGTGATGCACCAGCCAACACAGATGAACAGAAACCAGCGTTCCCCAAAACAACAGATTTGGGATCTGTTGGGAAATTCTGTCAAACCAGCACCTGCATGTGCAGTCTCAATGTTTATAAACAAATACATTTTCCGCTGTGGTGGTGTTCTGACTAAATTGGAAAGCAGCACAGATGTCTGGTGTATGGCTGATTCCTGATCGGTAATAACAGTCAACCACAAAATACAATACTAGTTCAAAACTGAAAATGGAACTACATTTATTGGATGTCATACTTTGATCTGGAGTAGTAGAGTCCGCTAGTAGTAGGCAATGTATGTCCCGACACCTGACCTTCCAGTGTTGAACTGACAAACTAAATGTGCATATTTAAGTCTCTATGTTGTGTATTGGTGCTGCCTGCTGGCTAGCTGTCTGTGACTCGCCAACACTGTTATGATCATGTGACCTCTACATGCTGCTACATCCTGGCTCTGCTGGATAGAAGCGCTGGAGCAGACTATTGGAATAGATTGCTTGGATCGGCGATCATTTTCGCTGCAGTCTGACTCTGATCAGATCTATGTTTTTTGGCTGATATCGGGCCCATATCCGATATCTTCATTGAAGATCGGATCGCAGCATCCATACTCCAGACTAACCTTTAAATTATGCGCACCCTGTGCCTAAATATTTTGATTGCAATAATGAGCCGGTATAGTTTATACTTAAACCTTTTTTGTCAGCTGCCATAAGTCCTGTTTGTTCAGAAGTGACAAAGATGGTTCTGTTTTGTAGTAGGAAACTATTTACTGTTGTACTGCATACAACATGCAGTACAACAGTAAATAGTTTCCTAGTACAACACACATTTATTACAGCAGCGTGTGGCTGCTGCTAGTTGTACACATCAAACACAAAGCCATAACTGTTTAGAGAGCCTGATATATCCACGCTGCTGTTTTGATCTCCAAGGTGTAACCAGAGTGCGTATAGTGAACCTGTTGCATTATAAAGGAATGAGCGCTTGTCTCTGTCTACATAGTCGTGCATCACTGTCACAACAATTGGTGACCTTATCCACAAAATGTAATTGACTAAATGTCTCTTGGTGTGACAGTGACAAACTGGCAGTCGGTAACTCTGTATTACTAGTTTTGTTGGTTTGTTATTAAATGAATTGGCCGCACTGGTACAAACAATAAAAACAATTATTATTTTTGTGTGCATGATTGTGAGACCAAAATGTTGCATACTGGATCCCTGTCCACGCAACTCAGTTGAGCTCTCAGTAGCAGCATGATGTATAGATAGTATAAAGAAAAATCCAAACAAACACCAACAGTTTCGGAGGCCTTTGACATTGGTGCATAGCTGCGTGTGTGAATAGCAGACTCCCTTTAGCCTCATGCAACATTGAGCACCATGAAGAAATGACTGCCTTGATCTTGCTTCTAATTAAGAATTTTTTACTTGAGTGTTAGGATAATCAGGAATCCTTTGTGGTTTTATTTACTAGACAGCCCAAAATAGATTTGTTTAAAAAGTGTGTTAACAGTGTTTTGTCACATGGTACACACCATAAGCACTGTCTAAACAAAAATTGATTAAAATGTTTTCTTCTCTGTTAATGTTATTGTTATGTTGTACATAATTTATTTGATTTCAACAGCAGTGTGTCGACCTTGACTCCAGCAGCACTCTGTCCTCTGCGTTTGGGCAGTGTGTTTCCCTGAAGTGGGTTATGTAACAGACATGACAATGTTGAGTGGTCATCAGATTGAAAGAGAGGGACCGAGACTGAATGTTTCCCTGTCTAATCATGTTGGGTCTAATCATTTTAAGACCCAACATCCCACCTCATTTGTTTGTGTCTGACTGAACTAACAATTGAGTCTGGTTATATAATAGTGCTAATCGTCATAATAGCCATAGCTGAATGGGTATTGGGTAGAGAGGCCGCCCCGCCAGGGAAACAGAAGGTCCCGACCCCTGGGTTTAATTTCCCCTTAGAGTGCACATTATATGACCACCTGGGCAGCCCTCTGCTGGGTGAAGCTGAAACCTAATTTGGGATTAATAACGTCTACATTATTATGATTATTGATATATCATTATAATTACATTACAATCTAAACAAAGCATAATGTCAGTGCTGCTGGCCAGGCATGCCTGTGGTATGTGTGTAGTAGACATGTTATGTAAGACATGTTATGTAATGGTGACCGTGACCTGATCTGCTTTTGTTTTAAGGCTTCTGTTTTTTTTTCTTCTCATGTCCCATGCGACAATTAAAAGCTGTTTGTTCCCGGTTTTCTCCCAAGTCTATACACGTATTCAATTTAGGAAAAGACTATGTCAGAGTCCAAGTCAGAATAAAAAATGGTATTATGTATTATTAATAGTATCACTGAAAATAGCTTGATTCATATTCGTTACTTGTAACATGAACAAAGTACAAAAGAAAGCAAATTAGTAATTGTACAAACTGAGCTTTTAGTTTAGTCCATGTCCATGGAGTTATGTTATTTTGTTTATTTTGAAGATTTGCCATGATGTTACCAATATATACTGTTGCTGGGCCCGAATATGTAATTTATTTTATATATGTACATGCAATGCTGTTGTTAATGTCTGCTTCTCATGTGTCATAGTCACCCTCAGTGTTTTGGATTCCTGTACTTGTGCCAGGGGTAAATGCCTGGCCCGCTATGCCTGGACTTGATCCATCACTATACTAGTGACTGTAGGCCTACCTTTTTCTTCTGCCAGTAGAGTAGCCTGCCCCCCCTGGTGAAGCACCACAACATTGCAGGGGCTCGCTGAGAGACTTGAGGTGAAAGGACAGTCAGTTGAATGAACACCATTAAGTTAAGCCAGCAGATGCAGGAAATGGCTGCCACATTAGTTATTATCTATAAAATCCACCCTGCTAGAGAAATGAAGAGCGCTTACTTTTGGTTTCTATTCATAGTACTGTGTGCACACTGGTGCTCATTCATCTGCAATGGAGTGCTTGTGTAACCCCAAACTTGGCAATCGTACAAGTCGTCACAGTGTAGCAAACTATTACTTGCAATGTCAGTTGAAAGTGGCGCATTGTTTGTTCATGAGGAAGAGACTTTGATGGACCTGACTTTGACTCTCCCTCTCTTTTGCTCTCTGTTGCAAGTCAGCTATTGCAGATGGGCCTCTCAAGCATACTGTATGCTACTGAGTGTCAGGTCAAGACCCAAAAGAGAGAGAAGGTGTTTGCCCGGGACCTAAACTAGTGAAAATAGCATATCTACAAGCGCACAACAGTGTCTGCTGCGTAGTATTTTCACTACTTCTTTTTTTCTTTCTATTATATTAATTTAATTCCTTAGATTTAAAAATAAAATAAAAAAATGGGATTGTAATTTTAGTTGTGACCCATACAACTTGGGAACTGTTTGGGAAATGTGCTCTAGAGGAAGGATGAGTGGCATATTAATTATCAGCTGTGTTTCAGTCAGTAATATGATACTATTTTTTGTCTCAGAATATTGGAATATTAGTGCAATTAGTTAATTTCATTAGAGGAGGATAAATTGATTTTGCCGATCCATTTTCTTGTTCCTTAGACTTTTGAAGAACAATAGCTTGCTATGGTTAATTGTGTTGTAAGTGTATAACAAATCAATGCCAATTAGGCTTACATTTCAGAAGGGAGAGTATGCATGCACATGCATGGTTTTCCCACCAGGACACGCCCCCCTCTGCTAGACTGAGTGGCAACTTACCATAGACAGCCCATTCATCCAAACTGAAAAGTCCTATCTAATTGTATTAAATAACGTTAAACTCACCAACATTGCAGCTGAACGGAAAGCTTGAATTATCCTATTTCTACCTGCAATGTGTTTGTTTAATAAAAATCCACTGTAGACATGTTATGGAGGTTTGGAAGTGCTTGGTGACTATCACTCAACAGCCCATACGTACCACCTGTTTTTAATTTGCACATAATGCAGGAGGCAGCAGGAGGTTGATTTACCGATAACGAGTACTTCCAAACTCTGACACTTAGAAAAATATCAAATGCAGGGCATTTTTTGACAGAAAGTAGCTCATAATGTTTCTATGGTCAAAATATTTGCAGATCGAAAGAGAATAATTCAAGCTTTCCGTACAGCTGCAATGTTGGTGAGTTTAACATTGTTTAATGCAGTCAGATAGAACTTTTCTGTTTGGGTGTATGGGCTGTCAATGCCAGAAAGTAGGTTTTTGCCACTCAGTGGGCATTCCCGCATATGCACGTGATGTCACTCTCAATTGAAGACTTCCTGAAGATTTCCTGCTCTATTTTCTTGCTGTTCCACTGTCATTTAGAACGAAAGGCTGTGAATAAGTGTTTGTTTGTTTGTTTGAGAAGGACTATGGTAAATGGTAAAGTAAATGGTATTTATATAGCATCTTTATCCAAGGCGCTTTACATAGTGCATTACATTCACCCATTCACGCACACACACATTCAATAGCACTGATTGCGGCAGAAGCCATGCAAGGTACCAACCAGCACACCGGGAGGGAGCATGGCACGGATCATTGGACGACCTGCTCTACCTCCTGAGCCACAGTCGCCCCTGGTGTGTAGGCCTACATGTCCAGTGGCAGCAGATAGATTGATAGATGGATAAATTAATAAACCGTATACTATAGATGGTAAGCCTATACGGCGGCGGAAGTGGCTCAGGGGTAGAGTGGCAGGTAACTGCCGGATGGGAAAACAGTGAGGTTCCCAGTTGGATCCTGGGAGTTAGTGTTGAAGACACTGAATCCCTAATTTCTCCCGATGAGCGGCTTGGTTACTTGATTTCCTCTGGCATCGGTGTATGAATGGGTGAATGTAATGCGCAATCTTTGTAAAGCGCTTTGGATAAAAGCACTATATAAATGCACCATTTACCTATACATATAAAATATAAAAAACACAACTTTAGTATAATGTCAAAATTTAAACTTTCATATATTCTATATTAGCACATAAAATCAAATATATGTCAAACGTTTTTGTTTTAATTTTGTTTTTGATATTATGGCATACACTGGCACTGGTGCCAAGTCCTGCTGGGAAAGGACATCAGCATCTCCAGCATGTCAAAATAACGGAAGCACAAAGTGCTCTAAGATCTCCTGTTAGATGGCTGTGTTGACTCTGGACTTGATCAAATCCAGTCCACTTTATTTATAAAGCACATTTAAAACAAAACATACAAAACAAAGTGCTGTACAGACACCGTACCAAAAAAGAGAGAGAAATACTAAAATACCAAGGGCAAATCAACAATACATAATAAACATGGCAACATAAAGACATAATGCAGTAGAAACAGCAACTCTTAATCAGTTTGGGAAGCTCTAACATGAGGTGGAAGATTGTTCCACAGCGTTGGTGCTAAAACGGAAAATGATCGGTCTCCCTTAGGCTTTATGATAGGGATCTTAAGAAGTGACTGGTGGTCAGTCGACCTCAGGACCCTTTGTAGATTCTTTGGGAGGTACGAGTACACTTAACGACTTCAAACGAACATTAAAATCTTAAACAGGATCCTGTAACACACAGGGAGCCAGCGTAGGGAGACGGGAATCTGGGAGATGTGATCATATTTCCGTGCCCCACTTAAGACTACTGTAGTCGTGACAGGCCGGCTTGGGTAACCGCAACATAAAGTGCATTACAATAGTCGAGTTGGGTTGAGATAAAAGCATGGATAAGACATTCATAATCAGAAAAGGTTACAGCAGACCTGACTTTCGCTAACAGCCTCAGTTGATAAAAGCTGGATTTAATAATCGAGTTAATCTGTTTGTCAAATTTAAAGTCACGGTCCAATTTGACACCAAGGTTTGTGAGAACCAGTTTTAAAAAAGGCTGCAAAGTTTTAAAAAAGGTGTCAAAAATAAAACGGAGCGCATCAATACAGAAGATGGGGGACAGATGTAGGGCTACAACTAATTATATTTTATAATATATTAGTATATATTACAATTATTTGTCAGTCCGTCAGTCAGTCAGTCATAAACCGCCGTAGCTCCTCACTGGCTGCACCAATCGCTCCGACTTTTCACACAGGCATTGACCATGATATTACGGAGAGAATAACGATAGAATAACCTTTTTCAAATTAACAAATTATTAATTAATAATTAATTTAGTAGTGCATTAAAATGTCCCATCCACTTAACATGGGGAAATGCAAACACTCACATCAAGTCTTTTTCCCTCAGAAACCGCTAGCGCTACAGTTACAACACTTGGAGGGGAGGTTCATAATTATTCAAATGAATGAAATCAATAATTCAAACCGTCAGCCTCATGGTGGCGCTATAACAGCCAACTTTACATTTCGCCTTATAACTCTTGAACTCTTGGTCGTACAATCAAAATTTCACTTTCCACGCCACGCCCATTTGCGACGGGATAGATTTCCCGCCATTTTCACTTTTCTTCAAAACACGCTTTTGGCTCTTCTACGGACAGCTTTTGTGCAAATCTCACAAAAAACGGCACACATGATCTCTGTACCTAATCTATCCAATTAAAACACCACAGGCAGAACTTTCATAGTCCAGATCGTTCAGCTGTAATCTGCTTCCAACGTTAGTGGGAGGGGCCTGTCAGTGGAAATCAATCAAGGTCACACATTGGAAAAACATAATGAGAATCAGAAAACAAATGTCACCTAATAGCCTTGGTAAATCCTGCTGATAACCAGGGCTAAGCATACAGTGTATGACGCAATGTTAATCAATAGTTGTCAGGGACACCTGCCAGCCATCGACCACATCACAGACAGTATGTCAAGAAGCCCAATCTGAGCAAAACAGGAGGTGTGACCTCTGAGTGACAAAAATCGATCCATATGTCACACTATGGTGAGAAAAGATGAAGGAAATTGCACAATTGCACGGCTATATTTAAGCATATTCTGATCAGTGTTAAACAGTCCGCTGGTGTAAAGAAATATGTTACATCATTAACCTCTTTCTGTAGGTGTTCTGTAGGTGTGTTTGTCACATGCAATATGTCCATGTTGGGTGCATTTCTTTCTCCCAGTAGAGCAGAGTCTGCGGAATCCAAGATCACAAATGTCATGATGATTGGTGTCGTACAGCAGCCCAGCTGTGTGCACCAGGAAGGCAGACTAGAGAATCCATGTGGCCCAAGCCCCCTCACTCATCCAATCACTTACGGGGTGCACTTTTCTTCCTTTGGTCAGCAGCCAATAAGATGGCTGCCAAGGGATATGTTTGTAAATTAGCTAGAGGGAGCGGGCCAGCAGCAGCAGGACTACCAGTCTCGCTCGGTTGCTTGCAGACAGTCGCTCGGCTACCGCATTCCTCTGCAGTCAACAGGCAGGCCAGTGTCTGGGGGGGAAAAACGCCTGAATCAGCAGGCTGTCTGAGACGGGCGGAGAGGCAGGGAGGCTGCCAACCGTGGTGGTGTGTATGCTTGGGTCAGAACAGGACCGTGGCCAGGCTGTAGCTGATCTGGCACCTGTCTTCCACAGGGTGAGCTCGGAGCGGAGAAAGGAGAAGTCACGGGATGCTGCGCGATGTCGACGCGGGAAGGAGTCGGAGGTGTTCTACGAGCTGGCCCAGGAGCTGCCCCTGCCCCACAGTGTCACCTCCAACATGGACAAGGCGTCCATCATGAGGCTCACCATCAGCTACCTGCGTTTGAGGACGCTGCTCAATGCTGGTGCGTACTACCTGACTGTATGGGTCCATCATGATTGTGTGTATTTGTTTGGGGTGGAGGATGGCACCATGAACTAGCCAGCACACTGAATTCTAAGGAGCTGGCTGATTTGTGGAATCCTGATCATTTCCTCTGTTCCAGATGAGCCGCCGGCGGTGGAGGAGACGGAACTGGACGTCCAGTTGAACAGCTCCTACCTGAAGGCTCTGGAAGGATTCCTCCTGGTGCTGTCTGAGGACGGAGACATCATCTATCTCTCCGAGAATGTCAACAAGTGCCTGGGGCTGGCACAGGTTGGTTTACCATGTTCCTTTACTTGGGAAATGAATTATAGTAATTATGATGAATAATGAATAGTAGTAGTAATAAAAACGTTTGTCATCTGTGGAGTATGAGGCATATAAAAACGGACATAATGCGGATAACATGGACATTCTGATTAAAAAAAGAAGAAGAAAAAAACTCAGGTAACAGGTAACTGAATTAGTCTTAAGATAAATGAGTTGCAAGACTGTTGCATATTGATTTGTTCTGTCTTTGTCCACTGCAGTTTGACATGACCGGACACAGTGTGTTTGACTACACACACCCCTGTGATCAGGAGGAGCTGAGAGAAATGCTGGTCCACAGAACAGGTGAGGATAACGCCTGTCATAAAGTGCCTCCGAGACACAAGCACACAAGTCGGTGCATCAATCAGCGAGGAGCGTCATTTGCTCTAAGCTGGCAGATTCACACTATAAAGCTGTCAGAACGAGTTGGCATTTCCCACTCCATTCCATTCCTTTGGTCACACATGATTAATGCTGTTTGGTCTGTACTCGCATGCACTCAGCATTATTGGCAGTGAATCATTGCCATATTTCCTTTCTTGCTTTACACAACAGTATTAGGGATAGGGTTTTCATACATTCTTTGCTATGAAGCAGTTATGTACAGTACACATAAATACTTACAATTTAGACAGCTAAAGACAGCAAGTTAAACCCACAATTAAAACCATGACAAATAGACTGCATGAAATGATGTAGAGCAGGTATTTCTGCAACATCCAACCATGATGATGAGACAGTTTACCAATCACCTTTTCTCTCTTCCTGTGCTTCAGGCTCCAAAAAATCCAAGGAACCAAACACAGAACGCAGCTTTTTCCTTCGAATGAAATGTACCCTTACTAGTAGGGGGCGAACAGTTAATGTAAAGTCAGCCACGTGGAAGGTATGTATAAAAACAAACACTCAAATTACATACATTTTTATTATGCTTCTATAAATTCCACTATATTGTCCCAGTAATAACATCGCTGAAATAAAGCTACATTATCTCATTTTGAATCTTTACAACTAACACAATTGTATTTGCTCTTCCTGCTCTGTTTCTTCCATAAATAAGTCAGCAAGCATACTCTATTAACTAGATAGAATAGAGCGTAGATTTAAGTGATTTCCTTAAATAATCATTTGAACACATTCACATTTTCCGGATGAAAAAAACGACGATCGTCTATCACAATACAGTGTTCATACGGTTCACGTCTCGGGTTCCGATAAAAAGGCACCCCATGTACAAAAGCCTAATTTGCAGTCATAATTTCACAAATGACATAGACTCTAGTATAAGAATATTATCCTCACTAAGCCTGTCATGTTTGTTTAGAATATCACTAAACATCCTTGGCTAGCTGTAAGGCACATTCATACTCTTTCTGCAACTCTCCAGGTGCTCCACTGTTCAGGTCACGTGCGTGTCTTTGAGACCCCCACTGAGCAGGCAGCTAGCGGACACAAGGAGCCGCCTGTGCCCTACCTGGTGCTTATTTGTGATCCCATTCCACACCCTTCTAACATTGAAGCCCCCCTGGATACCAAGACCTTCCTCAGCCGCCACACCCTGGACATGAAGTTCACCTACTGTGACGAGAGGTTGGTACTGCAGTGCTCCAAATTGTTCAAGACCTGGAACGCATCTGTGTCACCCTAGCTTTAAACCACATCAACCAGTATTTTAAGCTTTAGTTGTTGAAAAATAGCAAAAAATGGAGTGCCACATGACAAGCTTATAGATCTGCTATTTTTGAAAAATCATGAAAATGTGTGCAAATCTTTGAATACTGTATATATTCTTTCACAGCAAACGTTTTTAACTCATATCTTTACTTTTGGCGAAGGCCAATTAAATATAATGTTTGGGGTCCTTGACATGAGATAGTTTGAGAACCACTGAGATAGAAACATAGGTTTTTCAGAAAACTGTTAAGATTTAGAAGACATTTGTAGAATCAGGTCCTCATGTCTTAATGGGTTAATGAAGTTGCATAACTTACATAAGGAACAAGCTTATAGTAAGCTTCTGTGTGCAATGCTCTTCACTTTCCCATGAATGGATGGAAGCGCAATGGTAGCGTTGTAGTGCTACAAGGCCACCTAGTGTTCAGGATGAGTACAGCATACATTGAGCTCACGTTTACATTCTGTATCATTTGTCATGTTTCCTATAGAATCACAGAGCTAATGGGATATGACCCTGAGGATCTGTTGAATCGCTCTGTGTATGAATACTACCATGCCCTGGACTCGGACCATCTCAACAAGACCCACCACAGCTGTAAGCGCAAAACACTGCTACTGTAGCAGTACTCTTACACCATTACATAACCACTTCCAACCTGGCGTCCTTATTTTGGCCGTGTCATTATAGGCACGGACAAGTATTTAGGCCGGGCTTTTAAGTGGTTAACCTTAATCCATGAGGATACCGTTCTATGTGAACCTTAACCAAATGGCTGCGCTAATGGAAAACTCTCTACATTTCCTCCAGTATTTGCAAAAGGTCAGGTGAGCACAGGCCAGTACCGAATGTTGGCCAAGAGAGGAGGCTTCGTTTGGGTGGAGACACAGGCCACCGTCATATACAACAACAAGAACTCCCAACCGCAGTGTGTGGTCTGCGTCAACTTTGTGCTCAGGTAAGATCAGGAAGCAGGGTGACATGTCTGTTTTGTTCATGCCTAATGTAAGTCGCTCTGGATTAAGAGCATCTACTAAATGCCTAAATTGTTCAGAAGAGACAAGTACAGATTCCAACCTGTGTGTGTGTGTGTGTATGTGTGTGTGTGTATATGTGTGTGTGTATATGTGTGTGTGTGTGTGTGTGTGTGTTTTCGGTCATCATGATGAGGCTCTGAGCCTACTCTGCTAC
>OOFJ01134880.1:0-12341 GCA_900323375.1 Benthosema glaciale | reverse complement strand
AGAATGTTGTTTGTACTTATTTATTTCATTTTATACACAATTCTTTTATTATTTAATGCAATCCGGGGCGCTACACATCCTTCCTCATGCATGAGGAGTCCAAGCTGCTTCTTTTCCCCTGACAGGGGAGAGTTTCCCCGGTTGCATGTCACGTGGCGTATGGAAGGAACACGTTATTCTAACGTAGTTCCTTTCCCCTCAATCAGGCTGGCCAGGGGGAGGTAGTTTAGAAAGTGTGCAATTTTTTATGATTTCTGAGGATTTGAAAAAAAGGTGAAAATCACAAAAGCGACAGGCTATAGTCCATGGTCTCAAGCTGCATACTGTAGTGTGCCATTTTTTATGATTTCTGAGGATTAAAAAAAAAAGGTGAAAATCACAGAAAAGCGACAGGCTATAGTCCATGGTCTCACGCCACCGTGCCCCTTTGTTTGTACTTTATTGATCATACCCTGAAATTACCTATGCTGCCTGCAATGAATTATATCATGATGATAATGGCACAGTTATAGACATGCCCACACTGGCATCATTCAAACTTTTTATTTATTTATTTTGCCACAGATCCCCATCTGAAAATGGTGCCAAGGACCCCCATGAAAGATTAGTGTTCTACTTAAAATGTTTTAAGAATATTCAAATATAATATTTCAAATTCTTTAGATTGTTATGAAATGTATATATTTAGGGTTAAAGTGGGCATTTTGATTATATTTTGATTATATATTATATAGCTACTGGTATATTATCTCATTTTGTTAAGTAGTTGGGAACCCCCTGGAACCATCCCAAGGACCTTCATGGGGCCCAGGGGTCCCTGGACCCTACTTTGAGAACCACAAAAGCTAGCGTCTTACACTCTCTTCCCTTGTCTGCAGACGCTCATTGGTCGTGTGAAAATCCCCCTGTGAAAGCAATGCTGTTGCCTCGTTCTAGGATTAGGCTATAGTGCTTGAGGAAGCTTTAGTAGCTGACACGTGTTGCACACTGCTCTTCTTCCAAGGAAGCACCACCACTGCTCAGGTCCAATGGCGGCGCAAACCTGCAGCCCGGAATACTATGGTGGGCTGTGGGTACCGAAGATGCTGGCACGTTAAAGTGTGTCCCACAGGCAGACGTGGGACATGCTGAGCTGAGGTTTACAAGCAGGATACAGCACCGGCTCCCAGTCGTCTGTGGGGGGCCACAGGTGGCAGGGTGATACCATCTACCATGTGAAGAGGACAGCAGCAGGAACCCAAATCTACAGCGCAGGAATGAACAGAATCCCAGCTATGGCTCCACTTTCTCCTGCAGGGCCAGCCGGCAGCCCCAGCCCACCGACGCCGGCCTCCTTGGCGCCTGCAGTGAAAGCTACGTTCCAGTCTTTGGGCTCTCTGTCACCCGGGATGCTCTCCCCGTCTCCTTCCAGGGCGTCCGCCCCATCCGCCCTGTCGAGGCGGGCCTCGAGCCCCCTCCATCCTCCCAGCGCGTCCATCATGTCATCCCCGAAACAGTGGCAGAAAGCCTCCATCTCGAGACTTGCAGAGGAGTTCTTCTGGATCGGTGGCAGTGTGGTGGCTCAACCTAAATGGAGACTGGGTCAGATTGGTGAGACAGCACTCATTGGAGTTTGCCACCTTGAATATTTTTGCAGTGGTTCTCTAACTATTACATTTCAAAGATCCTCATAGCTCTGAGATTATACAAATGGAACAAATGGTTCCATTTGTATAATCTCAGAGTTACAGACCTGGCTGTCCATTTGGAACCCCCCAAGGAACCCTGAGGGTTCATGGGCCCCACGCTGAGAACCACTGAATATTAGGAACAACAATATGAATTGCTTAGCAGGAGTCCCAAATATTGTCCCCATTCAATATGGAAAGAACTGGGGGTCTTGAGGTGTTTGTGCTCTCGGTCATAAGCCAATGAGACAGAAAATGGTGTTGTATTTATTGTACAGGTGGGATCTGTGATCTGGAGCTTAACGCAATTAATCTGGCCTCCAAAATGTTATATTTCCGAGTATGACAGAATGTAAATTCAGGGAAGTGTGAGTAGATAATGGCCATATGGACAGTAGACAATCCTCTAGGATTAGGCTGAGTGATGTACCACAGTGCATCACGTGGCTTTGAGCTTCAGATTACAAACACACCTGCTCTCACTCTCATAAACTACACAACAAAACAACATGCAAATAACACATAACTCCAGGACAAACAGAAAAGCACACCAGTTCCCCCGAAGAAGAATACTCTAAAAGTAATTTTGTATATCAAATTCAAATCCATAGGCTATTTGGTGGGGTTTATTTAGGCTATAAAGGTATTTGCATAAACAGTGCTGTGATTTGTTCTTGACAATATGGACATTTTAAGGACTGTGCATGTTTTCTTCCAGCAGTACAAAACAACTATTGAAACCCCTGTATGACATTGTAGTAATCTCATAAACAACTGCTTGTTGGTACTGTCACCAGAGACTGCAGTGTGGATTGTCTTAGGGGTTTTCAAAATGTGATTTTCTGAAGCAGTTATTTGTAACACCTATTACACAGTTAGAAAAGTTCTAACTATTATAACATAACTTGCAACAGTGATCATGCATTTTGGACAATGTTTTGAGAGAAATTGAGTAATCATGGGCATTGACTTTACTATCTAAAAAGTGACATCAACATGCTTCTGGGGAAAGCAGTGTAAGAACTGATGAACAAGAATGCTAGCTGCCTCTACGTTTGCCTTTAGAAACTATTATTTGAGCCTATTATTTTCTATTTCATAGGGGTTTAAAGACACTTTGACACTAACACTGGGGGAGCTGGGGATATAACCCGGGCCGGAACCTTACGTTTACCTCAAGACTCAAGTCAACTTGTCTTGCCTTGCAGTGGAGAGATGCATGTATATGATGCAGAATGGCTCACAGATGACCAAGCTGAAAGGGAAGAAGAAGGGCTTGGTGCGATTCTTCTACCTGGACGAACACAAGTCCTGCATCCGTTGGCGGCCTTCAAGGAAACACGATAAAGCTAAAAGTGAGTCATAAGACAATTACCTGCCACCTGGTTTTACCAGTATTTGGTGTATTGATGTTACAGAGAATGTTTTTGTTTGAACCGGCCTCTGTCATAATAAACCCACTGAAGTCAAATGCTCCCCACTAGGAAGAGCCAATAACCAATTACTGCCTGCACAAATTAGACCAAATAACAATTAGGAGGAAAATAACTGATTGGCTGCCCTTTGTTGCACACCAAATGAAAATGGTATAGTAAGGATATATTCTATGTTTCATTGCAAATCACTCAGAAGGCACTAGCTGTCAGACAGATGTCAGTGAAGTGTAAAAGATTTAAAGTCTAATTTTATAAAAAAAGAAGAATGAACCATGTTTTTGAGCGGTGCCGCCACTCCGTTACGGAGCTATGTCCATCCGTCCGTATGTCCGAGCACGAAAAATGTCTGTGCGAGCACGAATGTCTGTCCGAGTACGAATGAATGTCCGAGGACGAATGTATGTCCGAGCACGTCACTAACTCACAATCACAGGGACACCAGGTCAGGGATCCCCAGGGACCCCAATACAGCTGTTCTATAGTTAATTGCAATCCTCAAAGCCCCAAAATCTATAAATCTCACACACTAGCCAGCGGTTCCACATAAGGTGCCCTTTTTTCACTTGAGCACCCTCAAACTGTCTGTGCACGCCACTGTCTCAGGGCACGTGTTTATTTATTTATTTATTATTTATTATGAGTGAAAACCAGTGGTTTTCAACCAGTGGTCCGGCGACCACGAGTGGTCCTTGAGGGGGTTCCAGGTGGTCCCCAGCTAAATGATTGTTGCTAGCCAAATGGACCCTTATAGATACCCGTACGGGTCCATTTTTCATTTTACGCTCTCAAGAGTTAGATTATTGTTAAACATCTGAATTAATTCTAGTCTACACAATTACAGAATGTAGAAGAATTGCTATTTTGATCAATGTTTACCATCAATACAGCATGGAATTGTAGACAAAAAGTAAATATTCTTTAGTTTTGGGTCTGAGAAACTACTAAGGCTCAAATGTAGAATAAATAGTGGTCCCTGGTATGAACATGGTTGAAAGGCACAGGCGTAAACCACTCAACACAATTTTAATTATTTCTTTGTGTCAGTAATGATCGACTCCATCCATGAAGTGTGCGAGGGGAAGAAGTCAGAGATATTCCAGCGCTACGCAGAGAACCGCTTCGACCCCAACTGCTGTTTCAGTATCTACCATGGCAACCATCTGCAATCTCTCAACCTGGTCTCCGCCAATGGAGAGGAGGCCCGGACCTGGATCACTGGCCTTAAGTACCTCATGGCTGGCATCAGCGATGAGGACAGCTTCTCCCGCAGACAACGCAAACGTGACCAATATCCTTTGTTCCTGTGTTAGATGGTATGCGCGTGACATCATCATACCCGGAAGTTATGCGGGAACGCCTACTGAGTGACAAAAAACTACTTTTCTGGCATTGATAACCAATACATCCAAACAGAAAAGTCCTATCTGATTGCGCTAAACAACATTAAACAACATTAAACTCACTTTGCCAAGTCACTTTGCCACTCGATTTGCCACTCGATTTTCCAGACATTATTTTTTCCAGACCTTTTTTTGTTTTGTTTTTCTTACAGATGTTGACAAATGCACCCAAAAGATGCCAGCCAGGTTTAATGTGGTTAGCATACATTGTGTTATTTAATTACATTGTGATTACCGTATACAAAATATATATATAAAAAAAAAACATATCAGATTGTTTATTTTCCCAAAAGGAAATGCAATATATTTAATTTAGTCCAATCTGTCCAATATTGCAGTGGCAATATTTGATGTTACTATAAGTAAGTAAACAGGTTGAAGAAGATGCAGGACTCAACCATCAGAATCCAAACTCCATTCTTGTATTGTAGAAGTTACCACACTGGAGAGAGACGAGTGTTCCCCTCCAGTGCTTACCCCAACACTCCCCTCACACATGTCCCACATGTAATTTATACATTCAAGAGATGCAAGTGACAGGTCATTCCCTACATGGACATTTATTCTATAGTTGTCTCACACTGTTTCAACTAGGTTCGCATGAGTCAGCAGTCTCTATAATGAGTTTGTCAGAGAAGAACAGGTGGTAATTGCACACACGCACACACATTACAAGTTTCATCTACTAGTAGGCTACATTTAATCAATCAATACCGTAGTGTTATATGTATATTTCTACCATGTTATCTAAAGCAGAAACCGTAGGAATTCTCAGGTAACCTTAACTCTGAAGACACATGGTTGCAGCAGACGTTCTCAGAGGCAGACAAAAATGGGGATGGCACTCTGAGTATATCAGAAGTTCATCAGCTGCTGCACAAACTCAACGTCAATTTACCCAAACAGAAAGTCAGAGAGATGTTTCAGGTAAGACCGTAATATACCATGAATGAATTGAGTGGTTCTCAAAGTGGCGTCCGGGGCCCCCCAGGGGTCCTTGAGGTGGTTCCAGGATGTCTGCTGTTTGACCACTTTAACCACATAGGCTGATTGAAAATAGCTGATCTACAAGAAGTACTCTGATTTTGGACTTACACAGTAAAAGGTCTAATACCACAGTGTAAGATAAGAAATACTTAAAAGTAACTTCAAATTGTACCCAATTACAGTAGCTACCTGAGTACTTGGTTACTTTACGCCACTGATTTCTGTTCCATAAAATATTAACGAGGCGTTGAATGCACTGTAAGCATCAAGGTGTAAGGTTAATGATCTTTACAAGTTGACCTCTGACCCTCACACTCAGAAGTCGTTGAGCTCTGTTGTTGTTGTTCTGTACCACGTCGGTTTGTCATTGTCACATGTTCAAGTCACATGTACATATACATGTACAGTGCATAAAGTCCAAGAGAGACTGAGACAGAGACGGAGACGAAAAGGGTGACAGAGACAGAACCAGTAACAGAGAAATTTCAACAGTGCCAGCGTAGTGTAGTGTGCCAGCAGGACAGTACAGCAGAACGCTACAGGACTACCATATGGCTATACCAGTGAACAGATGGCTTTGGTTGCACAGCAATATTGCACAAGTTCAGTGACTCAGTCCTGTCGTGTATTCCTCCACAACAATGTACTTTATTCTGTGCAATGACTCCCGTTACAATTCCATGTGGCATACTAGATTTATCCCTAAGGTATTCTGTATTAAAGCTCTAAAATATGGCACAAGCTGTATGTACAGTATACAAACCGAGTCATTGATTTCCTGCTTGTGAAAGGCTTTCGTCTCCATCCGCAGGAAGCAGACACTGATGAGAACCAGGGATCACTGGGATTTGAGGAGTTCTGTTGCTTCTATAAGATGATCTCCACACGCAGGGACCTCTACCTCATACTGCTCTCCTACAGCAACCAGAAAGAAGTCATGGATCTCAATGACCTTGCTCGTTTTCTGGAAACTGAACAGAAGGTGGATGAAAGCAGAGAACCGTCCATTTTGCTATTTTAACGACATACTGTACAGTGACCACTACATTATACTTTGTTGACCGGTATCCCGCAGGGGTCTGTATTTGGTGCCCTCCTTTCCCCCACTACACCAAAAATAGCTGCGTTGTTCTAGATCAATTATATTTGAGTAATTTCTGAACCTTTTTGCTAATTTTGAAATTCTTTGGTAATTTCTGCCTATAGACCAGATCAGAATGTCTGTAAATGAATGTGTAGAGGGATATGTCTGGGTATATGTCTATAGATATTTATTACAACAATATAAAACATTTAGCTACATCTAGTTTGTCAACCTGTGGGCATTTAGAACAAAATAATATATTATTTCATTTCGCAGATGAGAGGGATAAACAGAGAGCATCTTGTTGAGATAGTCGCACAGTTTGAGCCATGTCCTGAGAACCTTCAGCGCATGGTACTGGGCATTGATGGTGAGGAGAGCTTGTTTATATACTAAGTTAGATTTTTTTCAATAACTCAATAATCCTCAATGACATTGATGATCAACTGAAAACTGTCTTTTGAACGTTCTTTCAGGATTTACCAAGTACATGCGGAGTCCTGCAGGAGACGTATTCAACCCAGTTCACTTCCAGGTGAATCAGGACATGACTCAGCCCTTAAGCAACTACTTCATAAACTCCTCTCACAACACCTACCTGACAGGAGACCAGCTGATGTCAGAGTCCAGGGCTGATATGTATGCTTACGCCCTGCAGGCTGGCTGCCGATGTGTAGAGGGTAAGTATTCACAGCACTGCAACTCCAACTCCAATGCAACTGTAGAGTAGACAATAATCAGAGTACAAGGCAATATAATAATGATCATACAATGAGAAGCCTGTGTGAGTAGTTGCACTGACATGCTGGCTTAAGGGGATATTAAAAAGGCTTTTCTGTTTTTTAAAAAGACTTTTAAAACTGGTTGGTGAGCAAGCTAATCTGATCAGATCCTCTGGAAGGTTATTCCTTTCTGGAGGGGTTTTTATGGTGAAGTTTACCAACCTAGACTCGGGAACAACTAGACCTAATAAGAGGACCTCAGGCTATGGACCAGCACGGGCTTTAGCAGTTCCATTAGGTATAGGTGCCAGACCGTGAAGACATTTAAAAGTTAATTATACGATCTTAAAATCAAATTTTAAAGTGACTGGCAGCCATGGTAGCCTCGGTCCCAGGCTTACTCATCTGCGAAGAGAACCACAGTTTTAACTGCACGGCTGCATATGAGCATATTATGCTCATATATCCTTGTACCTGTAATAAGTCTGGCTTCTGAATTCAGTACCAATTGCAGGATATGTAATGAGTGTTTGGAGTGGAGTGGAGTAGAGAGCATTACAGTACTAATGAGCTATATTCCTCCAAAAATATGAACAATGTATCACATCTAAAATTTCAGGTCAAGGAGGACTGAATACTCACATTTCACTTTTTGATTTGGCTCACAACATGGTACAAAAACAAAAAGTTAAGGCATACGCATTTTTATATATCATTGTAAAAAAAAAAGGTGAAATGTGAGTATTCAGTCCTCCTTGACCTGAAATGTGAGAGATGTGCTACCCTTTTCAATTTCTTTGGTAATATGCTCACTGGATTTTGTGTTAAGCACATCACTTTCTTTCTTTCTTTCTTTCTGTCTTTCTTTCTGTCTTTCTTTCTTGTATTCTCTAGTTGACTGCTGGGATGGACCAGATGGCGAGCCCATTATACACCACGGTTACACCTTGACATCAAAGATTCTTTTCAAAGATGTCATCGAAACGATTAACAGATATGCCTTCACAAAGTCACCGTGAGTGTCTCCTCGTTTGACTTGGAAATGTGCCGGTGTTAATTAAAGTATATACTGTATACTTCTACTCCTCTACATCTCAGAGGCAAATTTTATACTTTTTGCATCATTACATTTATTTGACAACTTTAGTTAGATTATCAATAATGAATCACATTATTAATCAAAAGTCTTCAGAATTTATCAAAGAATAGCAAATATACAAACTTGCTTGTAGATATTTTTTAATGTCTGAAATATAAAATATGGCAGTTAATGATCAATAATTATAGTCGAATAACATGAGACATAATGATTCTCTAATGAGTACTTTATTTTTGCTACTTCATCTTTTGGGACTTGTACTTGTTTTACTTTGACTTAAGTAAGATCTTGTATGCAGGACTTGTAACATATTGCTTTTGTACTGTGGTATTGCTGCTGCTTTTACTCAAAATCTATCTTCCACCACTGGCCTTTCTGTGCTACCCTCAGGTATCCAGTGATCGTATCCATAGAGAACCACTGCAGTGTGCCTCAGCAGAAAAAGATGGCCCAGTATATCATTGAGGTGCTTCAGGACAAAGTGGACCTTTCCAATGTCAACGTTGAAACCCGGAAGCTGCCATCCCCGGAGATCCTGAAGGGAAAAGTTCTATTCAAGGTTTCAGTTTTCCAGTACACACAGAAAAAATAATGGTCCTTAAATTGTTATTTGAAAGCTATTAGTTTATGAACCATGTTACAGTATGTTCCTATGGTTTTAGAGAACTTTCAGAAGCTTCTTCGACATTAACACTCAAGTCCCTATTCTGGGCATGTTTTAACAGGCGAACCCAAAATAGCAGAATTAAATGTACAAGCTTGCGTACAATGCATCACGTTGTGACCTCTTGTGCTCTTGTGATATCAGCTATTTTTAACAGGGAGATTTGGTTTAGAGGGAAACTGGAGTGGTTAATGAATTTAATTAATAATTTCATAATGATTTAATGAACAGCATCTGTTCATTAAATGCTTAAGGGTTCTTTAGGGGGCTAAATGTGTCTTTAAGAATTAAAAATGTTTCTTCTATGACATCACTCTGAAGACTCAACAGTGGTTCCTATTGGCACCTTTATTTTTCTGTATGTAGCATAGACTGTAAAAAGGTATGTAGGCAGGCAATGGCCCCGCTACAGTTCGTCTGTCCTCCGTTGCACTTGTGCTCATGTGAATTAATGATTGGTTATTATGTTTCAGGGGAAAAAGCTCCCAGCAAACCTTGATCCAAATGCAGAGGAAGGTGATGTGTCGGACTATGACACCGGAGATGAGGACAGTGAAGAAGATGAAGACATTCAGGCAGGCACGGTGAGACCGCTATCTGATTAACTGAAAACGGGGGACCCTGTTGTAAACAAGTCTTTTTCTGATTTCATCCTCGTAGCAGTTTTTGTATTGACCTGTACATTCGTTTGAACAGTACCCATTTGTACCTCACTGAATAAAATGTTCAATCAATCAAAACTGAGACAGAAAGACGGCTGGATAGACGGACTGACGGACAGACAGACAGACAGACAGACAGAGAGGCAGCGATGGGTTAAATAAATACAAACAACTTAAACAAGTTAACAAGTTAACAACATTCTCATTCTGTTAATACGACTTTATACAGAATATAAAGAAGACAGTTACAGATAAAAATGACTGTAAAGTAAGTGAATAGCAATAGATAAATCGCAGCCTTTTGTGAATTACATTGCATGTTTGATTGTTTTAATTAGGATGGGAACGGTGCTATTACTGCCAAACAGCCAAAGAAGAAGAGACGACTTCATAAGTCCATCATAAGGAGTTTTAAAAGGAAGGTCAGTACTGCACTGTAGGTCTGTTGCCATGTTACTAGTCCTCTGTCACCTTCCGTCTACTTCCTGTTCACTGCTTGCTCTATACAAATAATATTCAAATGAGCTCCTCTTTCATTTCCACGTGATTTTGATGCAAAGATTTCGTCACAGGTATGAACATGGTTCTCTTATTGGAAACTATAGAAGACGTGTCCCGAATTGAACCAAAAAAGGACACACTTTGTTTACTCATGGGAATCAAACACACACTTCTCACAAGTTCAAATAGCTAATATGCATAGAATATGCATAATACTAATACAGTTTGTTAATATAATATTTTACAAAAACTGAGCACCCGGTGAGATTTTCTTTTTCTGGGTGTCCCTTATTTCACTATGTAAGCCTGAATTTCAGGTAGTTGGCGTCCAGGTATGAGTCCTAAACATCCTACGTACATTCTTCATGCACTTTTCCTTTTTGTATACCTAAAGGGATATAGTTCAACATTGTTTTCCAGGGAAATAAAAACTAAGTCCACTAGCTAAAACACAGAACAACAACAGCAAGAACACATAGGCCTAGTACACAACATAGAACACAACACAAACAGAGACATCACTGGAAAAATCAATGACCTTTGCTCCCTGCATCTCTCTCCCAATTTCCTATCAGTCTACTGTCAATAAAGGCATAAAAGCAACAACAAAGAAACAACAACAATAATAGAATAAGAATAAGAATAAGAATAAGAATAAGAATAAGAATAAGAATGTAAAATGTTTTTGAACAATTCCTTTAAGAAAACACTACATTCTTTCTGTGTCATCATCACTTCAGTTTATTGCAGTGACAGACTGTAACTAGACTAGACAATAGTATCCTTCATGAACATCCCTCTGTAGTAAAGTTGCTGACTGATGTGTTTCTCTGTCCAGAGGAAAAAGAAGAAAAAAGCAATGTCCAAGGGGGAATCAGAGTCCCAAAGCAACAAGGATCACACTCAGATTGTCTACCACCCTAATAAGTAAGGACACACACTGGACCTATAGTTTACCACAGCAGTGGTTCTCAGAAGAAATTTAAGGACCCATAAATTGGTATGCATTTATGCCACAAATCCACCATAACTCTGAGGGTGTACTGTGTGTGCAAATGGAATGGATCCATTTGGTTACATTTGTACATTCTCTGAGTTACAGATCTGTATTAAAGGGTCCATTTGGTTGCTCACTATTAATAATTGATCTGGGGACCCCAGGGGAACCCCTCAAGGACCTGTGGCGGTCCCCAGACCCCACTTTGGAGAACCACTGGTTTAGCAGAATTATGCATTATGCATTATGTTAATGCCGAGGCCTAAATGTGCATCCCTATTTCCATGGCCAGCAAGAACAAGAAAACAATGAGGTTGTCCCGAGCTCTCTCTGACCTGATCAAGTACACAAAAGCTGTCCGAGTTCACGACATAGAAACACAAGGTAATATCATCGTTTTTTGGGTGTGTGGAATGCATCTATACTATAGTGTACCTTTATACTTCATAATCATTGTGAATGTCATATCGCTCAATGAAAAGAGCTAATTTCTCAGGTTGAAAATCTGCTATTTTTGAAAATCACTTATTTTATGTGAGCAGCACAATCATTATGTCAAATTGATCTCGAACTCTGTTTTGTTTGTCTGGCAGCTCTTCAGACCAGTTGGCAGGTGTCCTCCCTCAATGAGAACGTTATGAATCAGATTTTAGAACTGCAGCCAGCTCAGTTGGTCCGTTTAAACCAGCGGCAGCTCGTTCGGGTTTACCCCTCCAATTTCAGAGTGGACTCAAGCAACTTTTGCCCACAGCCATACTGGAACACAGGATGCCACATGGGTAAGAGAGTGTGTCACATTAGCGCATTTGAAAGAAGGGTTTCTCGCCACTTAGACAGGTCCTGGAATGGCAATAAGACCTTCAGAAAATTACCCTGATGGAATTTTTGAGGAAAGTTACTTTATGTGTTGTTTCTATATGATTTTGATGTGCTGAATCAATTTCTGCCGTATGCCGAGTGATCCGAGTCACCGTTTAGTCAGAAATTGAGTAATTAGCCTAATTAATCACTAAAACTGGAAGTTGGCTATAATTCGGATAAATTGTACTTAATTTGTTGTTTCTATATGATTTTGATGTGCTGAATCCATTGCTGCTATATGATTAGTGCTACGAGTCACCG
>OOFJ01134879.1:0-21227 GCA_900323375.1 Benthosema glaciale | reverse complement strand
CTGAGGTTAGAGACCGGGGTTAGGTTTAGAGTTAGGCTTAAAGGCTGCCTGCCAATCACAGCGACTGGCCAACCACAGCGCGTCACCATGTACTCAACCCGAAGACGATCCCATGCGCGAAAAGATATTTACCAACTACCTTTCCTGACATGAAGCCACGCCCCCGTGCCTGATTGGTCGGTGTAAAACCGTCAGCTCCATGTTGCAATGCGCACGCGCAGTATCGCTGGCCCAAATGAACAGACCTACAAGCTTCGCCATAGAGCGCTTCGCTCCCAGGCCAGTGAGGCCGCACCGCGACGTGAGCTTGTAGATCTGTGCCGCAATGGAGCGATTCTACAGCCTGTCTTGAGTGCGTTTGTTTTTGTCCAGGCCGTTCGCCGATTAAAACTTTTTGATTGATTGATTGATTGATTGATTGATTGATTGATTGATTGATTGATTGAAGAGTTTATTAAGAGTTTGGAGAATGATTTACAGTAGGCTACATAAAGCATAGCTCTGGTCTGGTCCATAGCACTGCTTCTCTGATTCTGCCCTACTGCAAGGCAGAATCATAGAAGCTTAATATCATTCTGTCATTCATTCATAACATAACTTTGAATTCAATTAAACTAAATAAAATAAAAAATAAGTAAGTAAAATCTAAAAGAAATGAATTATAAAGTAAATTGAAACTTATTATTATTGTTCTGTTTTATGACAAAAGAAATATAAAATGTTTATAGCCTACAGTCAGTGAAGGGGTGAGGGTTTCTACTAGAGTTTGAATCAATGTGCGTCCACACAAATTTATCTCATCAGCACGACAACCAAAATAACAACAACAACAATACATACTTTATTTGTACAGCGCTGCCTGGTGAAACAGGTGTTTTATATATATAAAAAAAAAGAATTACAGCATCATAAGTGTATTAAAGAGCTAAAAATAGTACAAGTAAAAAAAAAGAAAAAAAGAATTGACTTCATATCCTGGCTGTGCGTGTGGCGCTTCCTGCCTTTGCCTTTGCTGTTGTGTTGTGTTGGGTGCTGCTGGGGAGGGAGCTGGGTGCTGCTGCCTGCCTGCCTTGCTGCTGACGGCTGCGTGCTGCCCTGACTGGTTTGGTTTGTCTGCTGGGGGAGAAAGGAAAGGGAAAGACACGGTGGTTACTGGGTTTGTCGGTCGGGATCGTCATTACAAAGCACCAGCACCCCTGTCCCCGGTCCCGGTTCGGTTTGATTGATCGGATCATAGGATTCCACAGACAGACAGAGCAGTGACACCCACCACCACCACCACCACCATGTCAGGCAGTCGTCAGCTGAGTGATAGCAGGGCCATCCCGACCACCAGAACCATCCTGATCAGCGACACAACGCAGCTACCTCACGACTACTGTACCACCCCAGGAGGCACTTTCTTCTCCACCACTCCGGGAGGTAATTAAACTGCACCTTATGATTTTTTTGGGAACTTATTGTGTTTTTTTATGAGATTTTTATTTTATTTTATTTTTGTGTGTGGCTTTACAGTCTATGGTGTGTGGATGTTGGCCTAATGTTGTCAGCCAGCCCCGCTGGTTGTCACCACCACCGATCAAAACAAAAACAATGCCTTTAGTCCCGCCCCCCCTGACCTCCGTCGAGACCATGTGATTGGCTCATTTGGGCTCCTCTCTAAAATGTATGATTGATTGTTTTTTTTTGTTTTTTTTGTTTTTTATTTTACAGTATGTGTAGAAGAATGGGCACATTTCATGTTGCAGCATGCAAGTCAATACAAATACTGTCACTTGTCAATGTGGACGAACCATGATTTATTCACCAGAGACAAATATACACACTTACCGGTATATAAAAAGAAAAGTAAAATCAGACCTGTCTGAAGTGAGTGGTACTGTACTGTACTGTACTGTACTGTACTGTACTGTACTGTACTGTACTGTACTGTACTGTACTGTACTGTACTGTACTGTACTGTACAAACCCTCCTCCCTGGCCTGTGTGTGTCTGTGTGTTAAGCCCTAATCACACCAAACCAAAGGGTCACCTTGCAACTCCTTGGGTCAAAACGGTTGCAAGGAGTTGCATGGTGACCCTTTGGTGTGATATGGTCCATTGAATTCCATGCGTTGAATCGCTTGGGTCAACGTGGGTCAACGTGCAACAAGACATATAATACTGCAGGGACATGCTCCAAAACACACCCTGGTGTGATTAGGGCTTCATGCTGCAACAGTGACACTTGGTGGTGAATAAATGCTATAACGCTATTCTGGTGCTCGGGCACAGGGACACCAGGACCCTGTTACACAGGCAGGGACACAGTATGGGGAAAGGGGGGGGGGGGCAGACTTAATTTAGTCCCTTGTTTGAACAGAATCTGGGTTGCACATGGTTTGTTGAACTCCCTCTAGTGTTGTTGTGGGTGTGGACTTCATTGACATTAAGGAAGTATTTATTTATACAGGTACATGGGTATCTTGTTGGTGTAGCGAATCTTGTAGACCAGACTCATTGCAGGATGCTGTACTCTGTCGTCATTCAAGTCATTCCAGCCTGTCAAAATGGGCAGAAGTGAGGTGGGTTCAGGGAGTCCAAGTAGTAGTCTGATCAGTTTGTTTTGGGAAGTCTGGAGCCTTGTTTTAGCCATTGAGGTGCTGTGGCACTGGTACCAAGAGGTACATTGTAAAAGAAACCTTGTACAAGGGCTCCTGTTAGGGTCTTCAAGTTGTTTTTGTTGACCAGTGAGGAGATCCTGTAGTACAGGAATGACCATTTTATCACCAGAAAGATTTGCTTCAGGATGGAACCTAGGTAGGTTTCCCTCTCCAGAGCAACATTAGTAACTTCCTCCAGGGGAATCCTGAGGCGTTCCAAGGAAGGTGAGTCGATGTAATCCCTCCATCTCATCCTTGGTCTGCCCGGGGGTCTCCTCCCAGTGGGACGTGCCTCAAGGACCTCTCTTAGGGAGACGCTCAAGAGGCATCCTGATTCCTAACCAGATGCCCGAACCACCTAATCTGGCTCTGTACCAGCAGTCTCACTGTATAGTAGTATAGTAGTGACTATTTGAAACATTCAAACGTTTCACATGCATTCGGATTGTGTAAAAAAACCAAAACAGTGACATTAATTTGAACATCTGTCTTCTTTTTGCAGGAACACGGATCATCTATGACCGTAAGTTCCTCTTGGACAGACGTAACTCCCCCTTAGCCCAGACCCCGCCAGCCCACCTGCCTGTCATTCCTGGGGTGACCAGCCAAAATGTCCTGAGAGAGAACAGGAAGAATGAAGCCAACAACCGCATCATCAGCAACCATGATGGCAAGCCGGGTACCGGTGAGAACAAATTAACCTCTCCAAATTAAGCCTTTTTTTTATGGGCTCTTGGGTGGCGCATGCGGTCAAGTTCCGCACTACCGAATCCACTCCAGTGCATCCGGCTTGCCGAGCATCTATTTGCACACACTTGTGTTCAGGGGACGGAATCTGGGTGGCAGGGGGGCAATTTATGTCACTGCATGTACTCCTATGGGCTAAACTGGGAGAAAAAGGGGTAGAAATAATTGCCCTACTGCCTACTCTCAAATGTTATAATTTTATAATAATTTATACATCATCATGTGACAGTGTTGTGTGAAAATAGTCAATCTACAAGCGCAACACATTGTTTTGGGAAAGTATTTTTCCCAAAACAGTGTGTGCATGTGTGCGTGCATCCTTTGCATATTTGACCTTCACACTTGGGCGTGTGTACTGACGTGACGTCCCATCTCAAGAGAGCGTAGTCTTCTAAAAGAATAGACATGACGTGAATGACAGTGAGTTACACAAGTACGGGCCTGGACTGATATCATAGTACTGTACATACTGTAGTAGTACTGTACCTGCTGAAGTTTGAATTATAATATACATGACAATAAGGTTAAAGTTGAGTGAACCATGTAATGGGGAAACAGATCTAGCATCTCTGTTCTTTTCTGAGTTCTGATGATTGACCACAATGCATATGTCTCGGTGCTATGTAGGGGATAATAAAGAAAAGAAACCTAAGATATAATAGATAATCGATACAATAGATACAATAGATAATCAATAATTGTATTAAATAATCATGTCATAATCTGTAGATATTTTGGGCATGTCATTATTGGTGAAAAGTACATTGAAAATAGAAGATCACAATGCTTTATCATGACACTGTTGTGGGTCAAAATAGAATAATGCTTAAGTAGTTGCAGCCCTAATGCTATGAATTATTTGGTGTGTTTCAGGGGATGATGCTCAGTTTGAGATGGACATCTAACAGACCGGATCCACACTGGAAGAAGTAAACGACCTGGCAGACGTGTGCCAGTGGCTTGGCTTGTAGAAAAACCTATATTGGGAGCCATCATGGCAGCCATCTTCTTTCGCTCTCTGTTTCGCTGCTGGGTGTAATGTGTGAGTGTGTGTGTGAGTGTGTGTGTGTGGGTGTAAAACCATGGGAATAATACAGTATGTCATCAGGAATGCTATGGCTAACCTTGGAAACTAGCTAGAAGACCACAGGTCTAGTGGAATAGTTTCCATTGTTACCAGTAGCTGTACAAATGAATCACACACCAAGGGGAAGAGCCTGAATTTAATGTCTATCCAAACATTGTTTTCTAATTCCTAGATGAGACGTACAATTTAATTTGGTGGTTAAAAAAAGAAAAGAAAACGGTACAATACACAGTGGTTCTCAAAGTTTTATTTTATTTCAAGGAGTAAGGACTCCCATAACTCTGAGCATGTACATATACAGGTCCATTTGGTACCATTTGCACACCCTCAAGAGTTACAGACCTGTAAGGATTAATTCGGAAACCCTGAGAGTCCCCCTGGACCATTGCACTAGAACAACGTACAGGTCTTAGATCTGTCCGAATGTTTGAAATTCGTCATCAGAATGTTTGGTTTTGGAACGCTGTGTTTGGAACGCTATTATTATTTAAATGAAATTTGCTGCTTTTGCTACTCTGTGAAAAAGCTCCCCAATCTCTTTATCGGTTATTCAGTCTGCTCAGTTTTCACTTGAAGCTATGTAAAGGGTGCTGTGTTTTTATTTTAAAATTAACAGCAAATGTCATACCTTTTATGTTTTATCACCGACACAAGCCTTGTGTATTTCATGTTTAGGGTGAAAATATATTTTTTAAACTCCTCGTTGTGACTTTTTTTTTTAGGACGCAATTAAACGGTTTAGAAATATAAATAAGATGAGATTGTTTCACACTAAAGGAGGCAGTACACTGATTGTAATTTGGCATTTAATTTAGAATCAATTTGAAGATCTAACACGTATATCAAATCAGTATTTTATATCATTACAATCTTACCTTAAATAATAATTTAACGTACACATTTCCTTCCTGGCAAAAGTCAAACACATTTATAACCTGTCACCTGATTTTTACCTTGAATTATTTGATTTGTTGCCATGGCAAGAGCTTTGTGATTAGGTAATAGCTTGACTTGCTGCCATCTGTCCAGTGTTTTAAGTACCCTTGCCCATACATACATACATACATACATACATACATACATACATACATACATACATACATACATACATACATACTTTTTAGTATAATAATGGAAATCATGGTTGAAACAAATTTCTGGTTAACTATTAGGGAAATCTTTGAAAACTTGAAACTATCCAGGTCTTTTATATGCATTTTATTTTTGTAATACTTTCCTTCATTTCCAAAAAATATATATAAGATTTCCAGGAGACTGAGTGTATGAATAAGTAACAAGTCATAAATCATTTGCCACATTGCACTTGTACACAGATTCCTTGTTAACGAGTGAGGACTTGTTTTTTGGTATAAGACCAGAAGAACACGCTAAAATAGCAGACCCACAAGCTCACAACGTGTGACTTTGCGATATTACTGTCAGCTTGTAGATCGGCTATTTACACTATGTTATGTTTTTTTATGGCGCACACCTCCCCCTTCAGGGGTGGTTCTCGTTATAATGGGAACATGTATAATGTACCAAGAAATAATCACAGAACTTTGTGCGTTCTGGAAAGTTGTAGGTTATGAAAGGTTCTGGGTTATCCTTCGTATCGTCGAAAATAACCAAATTGTGAAGGAATAAAAAAGGCTTGTTTGTTTCAGACAGTAGGTACTGTAGGTACAATTCCTTAAACTACATTGTGTTCTTTTGCCAAGTACATCTGCCGGTGTCTTACTTTTACTTTAGATGAAATGCAGTTATATTACTAAAACCAGGTTCCTTGTCCTCAGTTTATACTAAATTCATTTTACTTTGGTTAGGATTCCGACACATTCTTTGGCTTTTCACAATGTCATGGCTTTGCCTATGTGTCATGATTGGGATGATGAAATTGGGATATGCCAGAATTATTAAGTTGCATTATATGAGCTTACTTTTCAAGAGTCCAACATTTTTGGTTTTGACCACATTTCTGTTTTGTTTTCCTTGACATGATCTTATGCACTATTAGATGGTTGCATACTTGCATTCTGTCCAAATGGCAGCTAGGAATGAACAGCATCTGTTTTTTTACCGAGTTTGTTTTACTGACTGGGTGAGGGACACGATGTCAATCAAATATGTTTTTGTTTGTTTGTTTTTGTTGGTCATCTGGGCATGTTTGATGCTGAATGTGTTGATGCTATGGCTTCCTTGTTTTCATGTTGCATTGCACATTTTGGGGCTTAGGAAAACAAAGCTGTAATATAACATCATTATTCTTGGGAGATTAATTTGCGGTAAATTTGGTTTGGCATCGAGGACTTACCAATTAACATTGTATGTTGCAAACAAAGAGATTTGAAAAACCAACCTACTATAACTTTCTGTTATGATTTCACATTAACTTTATTTTCAATGAAACGCCAATGCCAGTGGACACTTGCAAGATCAATAAATTTCATTAACTAAAATGTGGTTTAATTTTTGTGAGTTCAAGTGTTCCAACACAATACATCACTATTGATAGCATACCAATCTGATGATGCTTACCGCGTTGTGAAATTTCTCTTTAAAGTCGCTGTAGACAGGTGATGTTTTTTGTTTTCAAAATAAGTGTTAAATGTCTATATTCTGATAGAAATATAGACATTGTTACAGAGTGTTTACTTACCAGGGGTCTCTCGGTCTCCAACTCGTACGTAAACAGAACATAATTTATATTTCCAGGTTGGGGGCCCTCAACATGAAAATGGTTGAGAAGCACTGCTTTACACTACTTGGCTCTAAGGACCTTCATCTCACACTGCCTTGATAAAGGATCTCTGCCAGGCTTGATGAGCACACGTCTGGGGTCCTCATGTGACTCATCTCACTGCAGTGCTGCTATGACAACTGGACCTCCCTCCAGATCAATAACGATCTGTCTCTCTCTCTCCATCATTCAAAAGGGGAAAAGAGGAAATGTGCTCTTCTAACAAGTACATGGTTTTGAAATGAAATTTGACCTTGACCAGTGGCTGTTATTACCTTTTTAACAACCACTGTTTCTGCTCTGGAAAGAGTTTGGTTATTATTCAGTTGCTTTATATTTTAGTATAGTTTTTGGGAAAACAAATTAAGATATTTTGGGTCTTCCTTTATTTAGATGATACAGTTGAGATAGACAGGAATCATAGAGAGAGAGAGAAACAGGGAGTGTCAGGCTCACATAGGCTCTAATTTAGAGCCTATATGTGGCATGCGCCTTAACCACTAGGCCATCTGCGCCCCTAGTTTTTGGTACTGTATGTATATTTTGAGGCCAATACTTTTATTACTACTAAGATTGTGTGACTTTACTTGTAAAGAGAGTATTTCTACATTGTGGTATCGATACTTTTTACTTAAAAAAACAAATGAGGGTACCAACACTGCTGAGAACCTGAGGGATCTGAAGTGGATCAACGAGCAGTTTTCCTGCTAGCTAGAGGTCATCTGTATCGGCTCATCATCATGGCCCTGATTACATACAGTATGGATTTGTTGTTTTTCACTGAGACATGCAGTAGTACTTCTACACAATTTAAGTAACAGGCACAACCATGAATCAATTATGTCCTATCTGGCTTTGTATCTCATTTAAATTATGAGAATGGCTTTGGGGCACGCTGGATGTCAGAGGAAAATGGGAATAGGGACATTATATTCTGGTACGTGTCAACATGGAAATTAAATGGTCGGGTACCGGTATGTTGCCTGCCATGTGGATTTTCTTCAATAAGGACGTATTCACATTGAGTCAAGAGCGTAGGCTACACACCACTGGTTCTCAACATTAGGTCCAAGGACCGCAGGGATCCAAATTGACCCTTGCGGGCCTGTCATTTAACTCAGAGAGTGTACAAATGGAAATGGTACACCGGGCAATGGGATAAACCAGGGGTTTTCAACAGGTGGTCCGTGAAGGCATTGCATGTGGTCCCTGACCAACCATATGCATTTAGTAATGTTATGTAGCTTCCACCGAACAGTGCACTAAACATTTCTGCACTGTTGTGCATGGACTTCTGAAATACATGGGATACATTGCATATCAAGTGTTACGGAAGCACTAATCTTAGCCCATATCCCATCCCAACACAACAGTGGTCCCCAGGTTGATTCTTAGTCCGGGTGCTGGTCCCTGGTTCACAATCAGTTGAAAACCCCTGAGCTACACTACTGATATCTCTGTAGTCACACACAGTATAATGAAGTACACACAAGTGTGGGAAGTAGAAACAGAGCATTACATGCACCACCCCCCGTGTAAACATTGACATTTAATGGTCAAGTGCTTGGTTCTTATCATCAGCAGGGCTTTTACACAAAAACCGAACATTCCAGGTACTGTTTTCAAGGCTGAGTTGTTAGAGCATTTACATTTTAAGCACATCTACTCTCTCTAGCTAACTGTAGCTTTCTGTAACTGCTCTGTAGGTAGGCCTATAGGTAGCCTACTTGCCTAGCTCTGGTCCATAGCTCTACTGCTTCTGTGATTCTGCCTTGCAGTAAGGCAGAATCACAGAAACAGTAGAGCTATGGAGCAGAGCTACTACTTGCCTAGCTATTATGTTGATCGTAGATGTATTCAAACAAAATGTAATATGCACACCACGTGACTGATTTATGGATTCTGTCTACATGAGTAGTACATGTAGACAAATGTGCCTAGTTTACAATGTGTGTAGTTGTTGCATAGCTATGCTACATATAAATTCATAAAGTGCATAAAATTGGGTGTTGACAGACTGTATAAAATAATTTACAGCTAGGTCTGGTAGTGGGGTCCCTTTTACATGGCTGTATAAACTCGGAGAGTGTACACATTTAGTTCCATTTTGTAGGCTACACTCTCTGGCTCTCATGGCTTATTATGGGAGTCCTTGAAATGACAAAAGTTTGAGAGCCACTGCATGGCTAGAATGATAATGGCATGTATTCAAAAACCAGACAAAATGTTACACTGTGCGTAACCTTTACATGAGCGACATCTACTGGACAATAAAATAAATGCAAAAGTGTTGTCGTTTGTTGTTTTGTGTTTGTTTGTTATTTTATTATTATTATGCTGTAATCTATCTATTTCAGGATCTATTCGTCCGATACAACAGTCTTGGTCCGTTAATTATATTTTACTGAACAGCCATATATTAGCTAAACATAGTTACACAATTTATAGACTACTAGACTAGAACAAAAATATTAATACATTATAAGTTCATAATGCTTCGTTGTTCTAATTTATGATCATAAAGTATTACATTTGTTGTATGTACTGGATCACGCATACACATTTATCTGAACTGTATTAGTAATTTGCGTCAGGCACGCGGAAGCTACCACTATAATCTGCGCAGGCATATCACGGGCCACCCAAGGGTCCGTCCTTCTTTTCGTCATCCCCGAGCAAGGCGAACGCCAAGATGGTGAGTTTTGGGGTGAAAATGTTGACAAAATCCACCGTTTATCAAGACCATCCTTCACCCCAATTTCACAATAAACCTCTCAACGTATTCATCCATATCATCGCTATATATAAATGCCAAAATTAACCTGGACACATTCACGATTGGTTACTTTAGGGGGACAACTCTCGGTTGCTCCTTCGAAACGCTATGTTGACTTCTGTATAGCCACATTAGCCAGCCTGTGTCATGAACATTCATTTACTGTACGACGAGACCGAAATGTGAATGTTCTGAAATGAATGGCCATTTGAATGTCATGTGAATTTCTGCTTTAAAATGTATATAAATATACGGTCCACAAACAAGAGAAAGCTATGTGAATGTACTCTAATTAGCCGCAACCCTTAGCGCTAGCATACATGGCATTAGCCAGCCAGGTGTGTTTTTGTCTGTGAGGAAAGTAAGCTATTCTGCTCGTTTGAAGACTGCTTATTGAATGAAATATGCATAAGTTGCGAGATATGAGTTTCAGTGTATGCTGTTAAACGAAGCTAATGGCAAGTAAAGACATCTTTGCCAGTAAGCTACATGGCTAACTGTTGTCACCTGGTCAAATGCAGAAGCAGATGATGGAAGGGATGGGGATGTTTGACAGGTTTGAGGAGTGAAGGATGGTTGGAATGAAATAATACGTTGCTTGAAGTAATGTCAGCACTGATAATTGGCTTTTGCACAGTTTGCATGAAGAAGCTCAATGTAGTGGTGTGAGGTCGTATTATAACCATGCACAAAGCCACAAACCTGCCATGTCATTAGTAAAATTGTCAGTCAAAATACTGTACTAACCTATGGTTTTAGAGCTTGTGTGATGCTGTCAAGTAGTTAGTGATTTTCATTCTAACACTTGTTTCTGCAGAACGACACAGTGACGGTCAGGACCCGAAAGTTCATGACGAACCGGCTGCTTCAGAGGAAGCAAATGGTAAGTTGTTTCACCTTGGAGAACACTAATGTTTCAAAACTATTTGTGGTATTGTATTCATATGAGTATAGTGTACATGGTTAAAATGAATGGGGGAAAAACAAGTGTATGTGTGTGGGGAGGGGTCCTCAGCCTTGGCAGGAGTGAGTAGTGGGAGATCCAAGATGCTGTTATTTACATCAGACTTGTGCTTCAGTCTTGCTCAATGTATACTGATTTAGGAGGGATCTACAAGCTGCTATACGCAGTGTGACGACACGCTGTTTGCTTTGAAGATCTCTCTTAACACTTTTTGGGCATAAAATGATAAAATATGGGGCATGTCGGCTCTCTTACAGGTCGTCGATGTCCTCCATCCGGGCAAGAGCACAGTCCCCAAGACTGAAATCCGGGAGAAGCTTGCCAAAATGTACAAGACTACACCCGATGTCGTCTTTGTCTTCGGGTTCAGGACCCAGTTTGGAGGTGGCAAGACCACTGGATTTGCGATGGTCTACGACTCCTTGGACTATGCCAAGAAAAACGAGCCCAAACACAGACTTGCCAGAGTGAGTGAACAAACACACTACTTACAAAATGAATTTGGGGGGGGCAACAACTTTTAGGGGTTTGAAGATTTTTATATAGAGTATGCACGTGACATCATACCCGGAAGTTATGCAGGAACGCCAACTGAGTGGCAAAATACTTTTCTGTCCTTGACAGCCCATATACTTCCAAACAGAATAGTCCTATCTGATTGCATTAAACAACATTAAACTCACTTTGCCACTCTATTTCCCATTCACTTTATGCATGCGGCCATGCGCATACCCTCTATTATACAGTCTAGTGTCTAGAAGTGTCTAAAATCTAAGAGCATTGCCATCGAAGGGACATTTTTAACCCATGTCCTACTGTCAGAGATAAACCTGAAAGAGCTTCAGCATCGGTTGGCCCAGATTGAGCTTTCAGCAGGGTAATATGCCACAGACAAGCAGTGTCAACAAACAAACCGTCCTGCACCCATATTAACTATAATTTATGTTACTGTTATCTTACATGAATGATAATATTAGAGCTGGAAACGGAAGATGAATAATTATTTTATACATTTCTCCTAATTTATCAGAATCAAGCAGTATCTTATTCTTTGCTTTTGGCAGCATTTTCCTCCCCAAAGTAATTGGCAGCAAACTTCTTGTGACATGACCATGTTCATCACGTTAATGTGCTGTTTTTAAATTTACCTGAGAAATGATCTGCAAAAGATGGCATACAAATCCCATAGTCTCACTTGACTAAATTGCAGGAGGTTGTAGAATACCATTAGTGTTGGCTGTGTGGAAACTCAACACCGCACTGCATGTTAAAGTAAATGGATTCACTCTGGCAATTTAACATGCATCGTGTCTGCTAAGACTTGCAGAGAATAAAAGAGTGCGAGTTGATTGCATGTTATCCAATTTTGCCAGAGTGGCAGGTGCCAGTCAGAGTCACAGCTACCCGTATTACAGTGTGTCATCCGGAAGTGGGTTCCTAAGTGAAGCGTGTCTTTTACCCAGAAATAAATTGACGTGAATGGACTGAATTTATCAGGTCAACTGATAAAATGTCCTCTTGACTTTCAGCATGGTCTGTATGAGAAGAAGAAGACATCCCGAAAACAGCGCAAGGAGAGGAAGAACAGAATGAAGAAGGTCCGGGGCACCAAGAAGGCCTCTGTTGGCGCTGCTGGCAAGAAGGTAACGTGACTTTCCTTAATGTCTCCCTCATGACGAGGGAGTCTTTGTCTTCACCTCTGAGGCCAACATTTGTTGAATTCATTCACCTGAGTTTGAGCATCAATTTTCATTGCTCAGTTCTTCATTAGCCTGCTAGTTTTGCTTCTGGTGTTTTAATTTCCTTTGTCATCTTTTCCTCTATTCAAATGTTCTTCTGGAACTATAGAAGGTAAATCCTGTTGTTTCATTAGTAGACTAACTGCTGTGTGCAGATAATACAGGATCAGGGCTGAGCTGAATGTCGATTTGTCTCTTTAATGGAAATGTTTCCGTGAAGCTTTGCTTAATGTAATATATTTGTTTCTGCGGTCTTTCAAACTATTGGTGCCACACGAACATATGCAGTATTTTACTAATGTGTGATTTACACATTAAACAATGCGAGCTAGTCTTTGTTTAATTGAAATTACTATTACATTTAAGCGCAATAGCATACACTTTTAATAACGCACAAAGCAAACAAACATCGTTGCTGTCATGTGGAATGTAAGTTCAAAATACAAAATGGCAGATGTACAAAATCTAAATTGACTGTGTGCTTATAGATAGGCCGTTTTTCGTGTAGACGGGTCAATTATAAGTGGTTAACAAATTAATACAATAAAACGCAAATAGGCTAAAAGGTGATCAGTCGAAAAACAAATGAAGCGTCGGAGCTCCTAACCAACCAATGATTCGGCTCAGCCCTAGACAGGAGTGATAGTCCTAGCTAACTTCTAATATAACATCCCCACCTTACCAACCCATTTGACAATTAAAGCTAGAGGGTTTCCTTTAGATGTAGGGTCCAAGGGAATTAGTTCATAACACTTATTGATCAGAATGAGCGCTAATGGTGCCTTAACTCCTCCGGGGAACATAATAATAGTACTTTTAATTGGACTAGAAAGGATCTCTGAAAGACGAACCCCGGGTTCCCGGGGTAACTTCGGTTCATTTCACCAGGGTCAAATTCAATGTTATGTGGCATTTCTTTATTTAAATGTGATTGGTTCAAGACTGTCCACGGGGAGCCAATTCAGAGATCTCTTCTAGTGTCTTAATACATTTCCAAGTACCTAATTTAACATTAATTTTCTTCCATCCCCCTTTTTTTATTCTTTTTTTTACTTTTGCTTTCCATGGATTTCTTTTGCAGAAATGATGTGTCAGTTTCAGGTATAGAATCAGAACAAAGCATGGTGTGCTATTGTGTTGCACATCAACTGTTGGTAGACCCACAGCTGTGCATGTTTCAGAAGTTTCACCGTTCTTATAGTATATCCCTATTATCCCTAGTTTTCTGTGTCTTATCCCCTTTTTTCCCTGTATTAACATCACCCTGTACCCTGAATCCCTCCCTTTAATGTTGGAGGCCTGTATTGATACTGGGTCTCCCTCTTTGTCTTATCTCGTTGCAACATTGACTACATTTCCTGGATGCAATTAAAACATGGGTGCAAGTTAATCTGCCCTTGAATGACTTGATTAACTTAACACTTGATACAAGCAGAACTAAGGTTGTGAGGCATGTGTTCATTCACTGGTTTTGTGTGTTCCGTGTGATACAACTGAACTGAATGTCTGCTAACAAGTGAATTCTCTCAAAAGTGATCTATATAAACTGATTTATACATCCCGTTTGTCACTGAGAACTTTCATTGGACAATCTTGCCCTAGTTAAGTCATTCGTTTAGAATGATGTTTAGCAGCAAAGTCTCAAGCAAAGATACTACTAGGGATACTAAAATGGTGTTAGTTATAGCAAATATATTAGTTTCCTCATGCTGTTTGAGGCTTTTATTACCGTAAATTCTATTTAGCCTTTAGTTTGTACTGTAGTGTTGCGTTATAGAGGTTGTTGTTCAATTGCTATTGTCCTAACTTTGTTGTTTCTATCTTCCTACAGTGAGCCTGGATTCAGGGAGGATCAAGATGGGATGAGCGTTCAACATGTTGTACATTGTCACAAAATAAATGTTTGGAAAAAAATTGAAAAACTTTGGTCTCTTTGGACATTAAATGTCACATTCCTGTAAGTTTCATGCAAACGTGCTCATTTTCTTAACTGTAAAATGTATAAAAAGTAAAAACGAAAGATTTGCATTAGGAGTGGAGCACTCATTGTATCACCAGCCTCCAAATATATAGATAGAACTTCAACATGAAAACAAATGTATTCATTTTGCTTGTGTAACTAACAGTGCATCATCCTGAAGCCTCATACTTGGATGGGTGACTGTTGTGTGCTGAAAAATGGCTTAATATGATAGATCAGACGTGAAGAATACATTCAGAATAATGGGTGGTCAGTTCAGTGGCAATCCATGGGTGGTTTGCATGACAGGTTTATTTGAAAGGCTATGGGTACCGGTAGTTCTTGGTGGAGGAAAGAAAGATGGCTAAAACAATCTGGTATGTTGAGGCTGGACAGCATCACCATATTTAGATTTAAATATTGGATGGTGAACTTTACTGTGGAGTATAAAAGGGTTAAAAAAAGAAAATCTACCCTGAATATTTGAGAAATGGGGATATATCCAATGATCTTGTAGATTGTAGTGACGGCACGGAAATGGATGACTGAAAGCCAACAAGAAACGGACTCAGTCAAACTATTTTAAATTACAATAATGGCAGTTAAATCAAGTTTTGTATACAATCTGGGCTCTGGGGTCCTTGACCCTTAAAAACGTTGAAGGCCTGTGCTGAGTGTTCACTAACTGGTGTCCAGCTGTTTAAAGTAAACAGAATGTATACCAGAATAGACACCAATTTATTTCAATCAGGAGATCATTTATCGGCTTGTGTTCCCGTTCCAAGTCTGTCTCTGATTTGTTTGATCACTATTTGACTTCTCTCCTGACTGGATGAAATTGGTATCCTTTTGACCTGCAATGTCTGTATCTTCACTAGTCTATCAATTAATCATACTACAAATCTATTTAACACTCATTTTAATGAAAAACAATAGTGGTCCCATAAAAGACGAGTGATAAAGTGAAAATAATATTTGTATCATGAATGGATTCGATATATTTTCACTAAACAATAGTGTTCGAACCATTATTTCAAGTACAGATGAGTTGCTGAATCCTCCCTCTAGGTGTCAGTGTTGACCTTCCTTCAATAATAGTGGGACTAGTGTGTCGGAGGTCTGCAATCTGCAAATGCTAACCCTAACCCAGATTCAAGTATTTGTTCAAGTATTTGGTTTAGGGGCTCCCTGAGTTATTGTAATCTTGAGTTCTGTAATACTGAAAATAACCTATAATAAGTTAACATTCCTTTATGCTTTCATCATTATGACTGCACCATACCATTATCAACCTATAGAAGGCAAAAAAATACATCACAATTCCATCATGCTTTATGTAGGCATGTGACTGAGTGTCAAACTAGCGGGTTTTCATGACACTGAATCCATTCCAAGCATTATAAATGTTGAATGATTGTAATTACATTCATTATATTGACCAGTTTTAGTCAATTGTCAACACAACCTGCAGTAATTGGGCTAGACTAGAATCACACATGCATCCACTACCTTACCTTAAAAATAACCATGACTTCGGTAATATCCACTATCTCACTATATTAAAAGAAAAGAAAACAGTCAAAAACAGTTAGCATGAAGAAGACCATATTACAGTAATAAAATACAACTTGATGTAGACATAAGTTTCATACTTGGTTCACACAGGAACGGTCAACAGCGAACACTGGTGGGACATACTAACAGTGGGCCCTGATGCAGGCTATTTAGGACAGTGGTTTCCAAAGTGGGGTCCCTACATCAATGACCTCCTGGAACCGTCCTTGAGGGGGTTCCAGGGGGTCAATGATGTATAACCAAATGGACACTTATGGGCCTGTAACTCTTGAGTGTACACTCTCAGAGTTAAATTGGTTTTACAATGTACATTGGGGGTCCCAGAGATAGAAATGCCATTATATTAAATGGTGGTTCCGTAGACGAATGCATGTCACACTGGGGGTCCTTGAAATTAAACAGGTTTAGAATCACCACTAGAGCCATACAAGTCTTCTCTTATGGGGGTCCCTCCCTGGCATATCTTTTCAAATGAGGATCCGTGGGTTAATTTGGGGGTCCTTGACATGAAAAAGTTTGGAATCACTGATTTAGGATTTAGGAGGATGGCCCGATTCTCCAGTCCAGAGTACACTCAAAATAGGCTACTATACTAAATTGTGTGGTGGGGCTTTATTGTTAACACAATCTTAATGTAATGTAAAATAAAAGACGATGAGAAAGTAACATAAATACAAAAACAGGTGGATGCAGAACTATAAATCAGTATCTGTTGTCATAAATCTCTTCTAATCTAAGTGACGTGATCCCTGGCACAGGAGGTCCACGGCCAAATACAATTTGGTGTCCCTCCCCACAGTCATGAGATTATAAACTGAGAAATATTCCTTCTTAACCCATTTTGGACTGAGGCCGATTCTATAAAGGCCTTCTAAATATTGACCGTTTTCTGAAAAACGTATTACTTAATATTCTTATAGCAGCATAATTGTATTTTTTTTAATACTGTATTAAACCCTAAGGGGTTCCCGTCCAGAATGGGTTTCTAAAATCTTATCATGTCTAACTGCATTGCTCCACGGTTACACTGACCTTCCCTGGTAATATCTTCAGAGGGACATTAATGTCCCAACTGTATATGTATGGAAAGAGTGCTTCGGTGAAGGTGTGCGTGAAGGTGTGCATGTGCGTGTCGGTATCGGGATCGGAGAACGACAGCTTCCCTTCGTTCCAGTCCAGCCGGACTCTGATCCTCCGGGGTTTCTGCTTCAGTGAGAGACGCGTGGACAGCCCTGGCCCTGACCATACTTCACAGTACCGTACTGTGTAGTGACCATCGCACTTCATTATTCTCCAACATTGTCCGTCTTTGGCTTCGGTTGTCTTTTGTATCTCTCTTTTGTAACTCTCTGCCAACACGCCCACGTCCCAGCCTTCGTTGTCTCCAACCTCAACGTCCCAGCTGTGAGTCCCCGAGTTGAAGCCCTCTGAACCCAGGATGTGGCCATAGTGGTCAAACCTGTCCCCGTTATTGTCGGGAAAGTGCTGGTCGATTCCGGCTCTCGCACTGGTCAAGTCGTCAGACAGGTCAAAACTCGACCCCAACGCGGTGTTGGGGTCCAGCATGACGGGAGTGTAGGAGACAATGTCCTTCATCTTGTTCCAGACCCTGAAGGTCAGGTTGCCCAGGTGTTTGGCTTCGTCTAGGCACGGTACTGAGAACGACTGTGGATCCTGCGGTGTCAACTGGACTCTTTCCATTGTGGTCTTGTAGTTCTGCAGGAATGAGATGTGTTCAGCTCTCAGCTCCTCCTCTATGGCTACGATTGTGTTTGAAAGGGTTAATATGTCCCTGTCCTGAGCCTCAATCTTCTCCATAATCATGGACTCTTTCTGCTGCTCTTCCTCCCTCACTGCAGCGATGGTGGCCTCCTCGTCCTCTCGTAGAAACCTATGAAGATTCTCAAACTGTTCCTGAATCATCCTCACTGTGTTTCCGGCCTGATGATTAATATATTTTGCTGACATGTAATTATCCTCTCTAGCGTAATGATCATACAGTTTATCCTGTAAAATCTTCAGTGATTTCTGGACTTCCTCCTTAAGATCCATAGCAGCATCATCGATGGGCCTGAAACTGTGGTTGTTGTGTTTCTCCAAATCTCGACACACAACACACGCTGGCTCATCACATTCCAGACAGAACAGTTTGAGTTGAGCGTGCAGACCACAGAGACCCTCAGGCCTTGATGAAGTTCTCTTGCGTTTTGAAGCTCTCCGTCTCTCCTGTTTGAAGGCCTCACACAGGTTCCTCAGAGCCAGGTTACGGGGCAGATGCTCTGTTGCATGTATTCCCTTACAAAGTGGACATTCCTTTGTTTCCTTATTTCGCCACCATTCCTGCAGACAGTCATTACAGAAGCTGTGGCTACATATCAGGAGAACGGGATCTTTAAAGATGTCACGACACACAGCACAACAGTAGTCCACTTCTGAAGGAGACGAGGTGGAGGCCATTTTGTTCTCTGCGTGAAACGGACTACTTGAAACACTTCCACGTGTTTCACTGTGAACCGTGGTTGTTGTTAAAGTCCATTCAGTAGCTCGGAAAAGAGTCTGTCCTCCTCACTGGCGGTTGTTTGACCTGAAAGCGAATCGTATATATTTATCGTTGGTTCGTATTTCGATTTGCGTTTAAGAGCTTGTCTTCGTCACTGAGAATAACAACAAATGATAACACCTCCCTGTTTCCGGTTTCTTCTTCTCTCTGTGTATACTTATTATGGCCAAGCGAAAAAAATCTGTTGCGTTATTTCTGTTTTTCTGTTTAGAATACGGAGGAAAATCTACTTTCCACAACAAGCATTGCGTAACACAAACATTGATGACGAAGGTGAGGACGCAAATTCTGATTGGCCGGAATGAGATGATGTAAGATGATGTACGATGATATGAGCGCCGCTCACTTCACAAGGGTGTGATCTTTATCCTTGCATTCCGTGCTCAGCCAACCACAATTGGCGTCCTAACTTTTTTATCCTCACATTCTGTTCTTGGCCAATCAAATCACTATGGGGTACACACAAACACAAACCTAGCGCCCCTCAAAATACAAACGTACAAGTACGGAAAAGTGAGGATGCCAATGGACCTATAGCAAAGCCCCTCCCCAAACTGCTATGGTCCAATCACAGCTAAGCATAACATGGGTTAGACAAACCTCTCCACCAATAGTTTTCCTACTGTATATGATAAAATATTCTTTACAAAAAGAAATGCCACGCACATATTTTCCAGTGCATACAGCAGGCCTTGTTGACGGATTTAGAAGAGATTTTAAAGGTCTGGTTCCAAAAATGAACCAGTATTTAATGTGTAAAATCCATGATATTTACATTAGAATGAATTAGCATACATTTAAAGCCTGGCTCGGCCCTAAAACGTTGCGTCGGGCCTAGTTGGGCCTGGTTGGGTTCGGGCAGAGTTTGAGAACTCCAGCTGGAATATATGATGTATGATAAGAGTTTTTTTTTTTTTCTTTTTTTTTTACTGTATATGGTCTTCATGCTCGCTGAACTGTCCTGTTGAATCTTTGTGTGAATAATGTTGAATAATACAAACTATTAGATGACAGTTTATAATACATTTTATTTATAATACACTTTACATTCCATGGAATCTCAAAGCGCTACAATAGAAATGCATACAAGAAAAAAATCACATCACATGATTAAAACATTGAGGGAGAACAACACAAAACATTTAGGGGCGGCTGTGAATCAGGAGGTAGAGCAGGTCGTCCAATAATCCAAGGGTCGGTGGTTCGATTCCCGGCTCCTCCTGTCTACATGTAGAAGTGTCGAAGACACCTAACCCCAAATTGCTCCCGATGTTCTGGTTGTGCCTTGCATGGTTTCTGCTGCAATCGGTGTATGAATGTGTGTGTGAATGGGTGAATGTAATACACTATGCAAAGTGCCTTGGGTAATGGTGCTATATAAATGCACCATTTATGAGGGCATAAGTGGGTTTAAAAGAATGCCTTGTTAAAAAGGTAAGTTTTTAGTTCTTTCTTAAAGGAGTCGATCGACTTATTGTTTTAGACCGGATGTTTTGATAAAATTAATTCGCATTGACAGTGACATCACTGACGTTGAATCCTTGCCATCTTTAAACTACATTGTATAAACCATGTAGATCCATGCTCAAGTTCAGTCATACAAGCTGTATTTGTCATGCTCGGGCTACTGAAACAGTATAGCAGGATTAAGGTATAGAATCATGCATCACTCTGCATGTTTAGCTTGCAGACTGACAAATATGAAGGACTGACAGATCTCTACAGAGATCTCCATACATGGACATAGGCCTATTAGGTGTTAGGGCCAAATAGCTTCCCAATAACAAAATTAGCGTAACCACTTTAACCCTATACATTTAAGATTTGTTTTCGGCTTTTCTTCCTTTATTGATAGATAGGCTTACAAGTGAAGAATGACAAGAGGGAAAGAGAGACGGGGGAATACGGACAGGCCAGAGCCTATATGTGGCATGCGCCTGGACCACTAGGCCAGCAGGCGCCCACCCTATATATTTTTGATGCCCAGCTTTGTGTTTGTGTGTACCAGTGAATGTGATGATTTGATTGGCTGAGCAGTGAGCACTGAATGTGATGTATGTAATCATGATAATGATGATCAGAGCACCCCTCACAGGAGCGTCGCTCCAAATGATGTGACGTTACCGTAGCGCTGCACTAGGGGGGGAGAGTAGGGGACGGGTCTGACGGACAGCTCGGAGAGATCTAACCAGGGCGTGCGCAAATCTCAGACTAGTGGTCCTTGACATGAAAAGGGCTGAGAAGAACCAGCACTGTCTTTTATGTCAGGCTGTCGATGAGCAAGTCGTCCGTCGTGGCGGTGGCGCTCTCCCGGTCTTCGTCGGCGAGTTTGAAGATGCTCTCAACGACCGACAGCTCCGCGCTGGTGGTACCCAGGCCGCAGAGCGCACACCAGTCGTTCACCACCATGCCCGCCGCGATCACCTCGCTGCCTCGG
>OOFJ01134877.1:0-14144 GCA_900323375.1 Benthosema glaciale | reverse complement strand
CTGTCCCTTTGGCACCGCCACGTCATCATCACTGCACACCGCACGTTCTCAGTGGAACGACCACAACACCCTCCGCTTACATGGAACTATCTCTGCTGCTGATATAGGCTTACAGATGATAGACAGAAGGATGGATGGATGGATGGGAAGACAGACAGACAGACAGACAGACAGACAGACAGACAGACAGACAGACAGACAGACAGACAGACAGACAGACAGACAGACAGACAGACAGACAGACAGACAGACAGACAGAGACAGAAAAGTAATACCCACCTCCAGTCCGTTCCAGGCTGGTGGAGATACAAACAGAGCGATGGACAAAAGGTGAGAGCGATGCACTGAAACACAAACTGACAAGCAAGACATGAAAGCGGGTGAAGCACAGAGAGAAGTAGACAGACAGACAAATTGAAACGGAGAGGACAAGGAGGAGCGTGTGAAGACGGGACTGAGCTGGGATGGGATTTCTCTGGGAGAAATGTGAGCTATAGGCCCTGTGCGAAGACGATGGCAGCGCGGGGGCCTTCATCAATTCCACTGGGCGCTGTAACATTTCAGATTTGTATTGAAGGGATAGTCCCTTGAGATGCAGCATCTCATTGTCAAGGGGGACACATGAAACATGAACAAGATACAGTAGACGACACAGATACAGATAATATACTGATAACATACATATTTACACAGACAGCTTGCTCGCCCTCTCCCACCCACCACATCATCAGCTGTTAAACAACAGAGGAATGAAGGGCACAGCGCAAATACATCAGTGCATGTCATTCTGTCAGTTTAGAAGCATGAGCTCGTTGAATCAAGATGTGAATGTATAGGGAAGTTCTAAAGGGACTTAAGGATGATAGAGGAAGAAAGAAAGACCCCTGTCCAAGTACATTAAAGATGTTTGGTATTAAGTAAGGGTATTGTAGATGACGTCTATCACATTCTATACATGACACTCTCTCTGCAACTTCCCAGCCAGGACTGGTGTGCATGCGCCTCCTGATGCACTATACCCAGGCGACAAGACACTGTCTGTCTGTCTGTCTGTCTGTCTGTCTGTCTGTCTGTCTGTCTGTCTATGTGTGTGTCTGTGTGTGTGTTTACTGACAATACCCGCAAGTATAGGAAACACCTTATGTTAAGTGTGACGTTATAGAGATTGATCAGCGAGAGAGCAAAGGGGGAGAGAGAGAGAGAGCGATAACCTGGGCAAGGCTGGGTACGAGACCTCAACAAGCTGATCGACACCTCACAGGGCAGGAGAAAGGAAAGGGGAGTGTGAGAGTGAGGGAGAGAAGCAGCCTATTTCACCCACGCCATAAACTGGGCAATGGGTTCTGAACCTCGACAAGTTGACAGCGTGTCGCAGCGTGTATATAGCATACATTTACTAGTTAATTGTGGCTTTTTGCAGTTGTTGGGTGCTGATAAGCAGTTTTCAAACTGAATTATCAGCAGAGCTCACTGAAGAACAACCTATATGTCAGCTCACTTGTGCCTCCACCCCAACTGTGGGGAATTTAAAGTAATTTAAGTTGGTAACACTTTCTATGAAGCCCACATTTATAATGCATTATGAGGACATTCATAGTGCATTATAATGCATTCATAATGCTTTATAACTACACCCTCATAATGCATTATAGATGTGGTCTTCATAAGTATTCAAGAGCATGCCGAACCCTTGGACTTACGTCATTATAATGCATTATAAGTGACATTATAATGCATTATAAGTGACATTATAATGTTTTATGACTGTTAATATAGTGCATCAGAAAGCATGTGTGTTTATGAGTGTAGTTATAAAGCATTATGAATACTTAATAATGCACTATGAATGCCCCCATAATGCATTATAAATATGGGCTTCATAGAAAGTGTTACCTTCAAGTTTCACATATATACCTGTTTTCAACACAGGCAAAATGTGTAATGTGTAAGGCACTCAGTGGACAGCAATACAAGGTTGTGGTTATACTGGGAAGCTTCCAGCTAGAAACATCTGAAACTGTGTGAATATCACGCAGAATAATATTGGTTATAGTAACCTCTGACTTCAGACATTGTAAATGCGTGTCCAGAAAATTACAGTCGCTACTTTGCTATCCTAGACATGAATATTTTGTCTTGTGGCTTTAACAGGATTTTTTCCAGTTAGTTAAAGTCCGTGCAGAGCATTCCATCCGTGTATTTTAATCACATTAAAAGGCATGTTTGCATTAGTCATAACATTCTTGCCTGTCCTGGTTAAACCATGAAAAGGCATTAAACATTAAACTGTATTTGCTTCTCAGATGGTAGACGGCTGAGGTCAAAAGAAAACATTGATTCTCCAAAACCTTGGAGAGAAATGTCTTCAATTGGGCAACAATGTATTTAAAAGGATGTCAAAGGGCCATATATGGTCAGAAAACCACCAGTTAACAACTATACTTAAAGGGTAAGCCAAGTGTGAATTCATTTGTTTTCTTATTGTCAACATAGTCTGGGAAAAGTCCAAGACCAAGGTTTACCTTCATTATTTACAACATGTTCCATCTACCAAAACAAACCCAAATCAAATCCAGAAGACCTAGAATGCCACTGTTTGTGTTCAAACAAGCCCCAGAGTTGCACTGTTTCTCTGGTCAACATAATTTATTGTGATGACAGTTGCGGTGATGACTGAATGGGTAGAGAGGCCGTTTGGTAATCAAGCTCATGAAGTGTTCTCGAGCAAGAAATTTCACCGAAGCTCCTCACTGAACACTCATCAAAAAGCCTTCTGAGCAAGCCATCTGCTGGATGAATGCACTGCAGTTAGGTAATTCCCAATCCTCCAGGGACAATACAATATTCCCCTTTCTCTAACGAAGTATATACGAAAAACGAAATATACAGTATGTGTCCACAGTTTGTATGTCGGTACTTCCAAAACATTGCTTTAAGTTGAAGAAATTTAACTTTTTAATTTACTTCCATTGCAAACCCGGGCATTGCAAACCCGGGCACTTGTGCATGAGATGATTTAGTGCAGAAGTGAACAAAAAAATATTTCAAAGCACTGAGCATAGGACTGGTTACAAAACACTGACCCTTGTCTGAAGTAGTGTCCCTTGGGATTATACTGTGATTGTTGGTTTGTTTATTAACTGATAGATTTTTTGAAATAGTGTTGCTGTTGTTCATCTTGGTCACCAACAACTTGGGAGTTCTATGAGTTCTTATGAGCTGTTTTCAATGATTATTATTACAATTATTATTATTATGTTGACAACAATGTGCTGGACTAAATGCATCCATTACATTGTGTAAAAACATGCCCACATTAAACAACAGCTATTTGTATGGGTTCAAGCAGCAGGTAACCTTTAATACTATATTTCCAGTCAAAACAGTTACAGTGTAAGTAAGACAAATTACAATGCAGCACTTCCACAGAGAAAGGTCACAATCTCTAAAGGTGGTATAACCCACACACTTCCAAACAATACATCCACCACTGCCCTGGGGAGAAGCACGCACACACACACACACACGCACGCACGCACGCACGCACGCACACACCTGCCCCCTGAGGGACTAATGTCCTGGCTTATTGGTGTTGTTGGAGAATTACAGTTGAAATTGCTTTTTAGTGTGATATTTTCAGAAAGTGCGTGTGTGTATTGGAACTGGAAGTGGAGTGTTTTCCTGTGTTTTTTCTCTCCCTCTCCCTTTCCCTCTCTCTCCCCTCCAGTGTGCGTGTGCGTGTGCACGTGCGTGCGTGCGTGCATGTATGTGTCTATACTACTATAATCCTATGAAATTAAGGAAACTGCCTGATCTTTTGTCTTTCCACCTGTCTGCACTCATGCCATTTTTCTCCTTATATTAGTTGGTTTGTCAATCAATCTGAAATTACAATTGGGCATTGACCTTTGCATGGCATATGCAAGGACCGATGAAGTTCATTTTTAAATGTAAGCTGTTCATTTAAAAGTTTTGAGACCTTGGGGCGCCCGCTGGCCAAGTGGTCCAGGTGCATGCCTGCCCACGTATAGGCCTTAGCGTGTCGCGCGTTCGAGTCCAGTTCATGACGACCCTTGCTGCATATGTCTCTCCCCTTCTCTCTCTCCCTCTTTCCTGTCAGACTTCACTAAGAACTATAAATAAATGAATAAAGGCAAAACGCCAAAAACAAAGAGGAGACCTTAAGTCAGCTTTTCATAGGCTGCCGCGTTACGTGGTCTGATGGGTGGGCCGCAAATATACCCGCGAGTTATAACCGAAAATGTTCAGAACCGTTGGACTAGTGCATTTCTATTCACATGTGCTCCAATGTGCATGCATCATTCTGCACGTGTGCCTGTGTAGAGTGGTGCATGCACATGTGTTTATGCGTGTTATTATGAGGCTATTAGTCTAAAAGCATCCACATGCGTTTAATCATTTATGTACAGTGCGAACAAAGACGTGCCATCAAGAGCTCCATGTTCACACAGACCCCCCACTGAGATGACGATGTGAATATGAACCCAGCATAATTTTACTTATGTTTTCATATCACATGTACGCACGCGCGCGCACACGCACACACACACACACACACACACACAAAATCTAAACCAAATATTCCGGGCACACAAAGGCATGGTAATTATAATTACGTTATTTTGCCCAAATGCAACCACCACCACCCTGTCCTTCTCCTCGTCTTTGATGTCAGGGTTGTCATCTTTCCATCAACCTATCTATCTAATCACGTCTGAATGTTCCTGAGAATAGACTGGCACAATCTCCCTCTCTGCATGATGTCTTTTGCACATCAATAACACATGCACACACATGTGCGCACAATCACGCGTGCGTGTGTGTGTGACAGAGAGAGAAGGAGAGAGAGAAGATGGATCACAGCCACGTTTTTAAAATACATTTTCTTTATCTCCGCTAGGTCGACAGGCCGCCTCACTGATCCTCCGTCATTATGCATCCTCTCATCTGTTTCTGCTATGAGTTGAAACAAAGCATCACCTCTGTTCTCCGTCTCATCACCTCACCTGGACTGCAGCACCATTGTGGACGCTAACAAGCAGCAGCTCAGAGGGTGGCAGATCTCACTATATATGTCTCTCAGGAAATAACTTTCCAGAGCATCATGATGTCAGACCAGGCACCTCAACCAAAGCTCCTCCCACCGACTTCAAGTTCGCCCTGCACATCTCAGTGAGTGCCATGCCGGCCTCGACTCGGCCCGATTGGCGGTTGTCCCGAAACGAAACAAAAGGCTCTGCCGGTGGCCCTAATGAGCCAATAGACCTTGCAGTAAGCCCTTCCCCAAACTGCTATGGTCCAATCACAGCTAAGCATAACATGACAGTTGTGATGGACAAGCCTCTCCACCAATAGTTTTCCTATATGATAAAACATTGTTTAAAAAAAATAAATGTCACGCACATATCTTTCCAGTGCATATGGCAGGCCTCGACAGATTTGGGATTTTGGGAAGAGATTTTGAACGTTTGGTCCCAAAAATGAACCAGTATTTAATGGGTAATGTCCATGATATTTACATTGGAATGAATGAGCCCGGCTGGAAAGTGTCCTACCGGACACCGATGGTAGGACACTGGGGAGAGGGCGGGGCTTACTGCAAGGTCTATTGATTGCCATGACAACCCAAACCTAAGCTTGATTCAGCGTATTCCCCACACCTGTCATCTGATTCGTTGTCAGTCCTCTTCACACATGCTCCTTCTGAGAACGGGTATAGCAGGAATTGCACAACAGGGTGCATTCCATATTTGCATCAGTGCCCAACGGGTACTGTTCCAGTATCAGATCTACGATCTCAGTAGCCTCGGAAACCCTGCAGACTTTTATTTCCAGGGAGGAAAAGAAAAGTCTGGGGATGATACCACTTATTTTTGGCATAGATTTGTATACGTCGCTCACTCTTTGCTGATTTCTGATCACCTAGAGCCCTAGACCTTATTAAATTGACGCAGACACGCACAGTACGTCCACACACTCCTCTCTCTCTCTGTCCCTCTAATTAATTAGTCTCATGTCGCGCAAGTGCGTGTAGTTTCACCCGGTGGATCCTACCGGCAGCTCCCTATGACAAAAAACCCAGTGTTGGGAACCAGTCTACGATCTCAGGTGTGGAATTGTGACATGTATATAAGCTTGTCGATTAGTTTGTCGAAAGAAAAAACGAATCTGTTATACATATTTTTTTTAGATATTTTTGATTTGTTTAATCCATGTTATTTCCTGGCGTACTCTTCTTTGGAAGTCCTATAGGATCACTCACAGGTTGTAGAAGAGCCACTGAAAGCACCTTATGCACGTGACAAAGTTAATGAGTTAAGGGAACATACAGTAGATTGTATGCATGAGGCACTTTTGACAAACAAACTTGAACCTTGGAAGATGATAATAGAAAATAAATCAATAGAAAACATCTCGCGGTGTGAGAGAAAAATATCCTTGATGTAATTTTCCATCGACTGAGACACAAAGGGAGGCATCGGTCTGTCCTCACTGAGTCGTAACTAACGGATACAAGAGCGTTGTAATTAATTTCACGGCTCCGTGAGGGTTCGCCTCACTTGTCAAAGAGCCTGCCTGTTCTTTCTGTGCTCCCGTTCCCTATCGCTTCCTCCAGAGGACGAGACGCAAAAGATGAAATGAGCGAAGAACGAACCGTCGCCTGTGGAGAGAGAGGAGAAGTCGAAAGAGAGAGGAATTCAAATGAATCGACGCGCAAAGGTCAGGGAGGTGACTGCCGTGGTCTGTGAGACCGCCGTTTAACGTGGAAGCTGGATATTTGATCATTGTGACAAGGAAGCTGATCGATATTCAATTCCTGTTCACTCACATGTTTTCATGGCCGGACGTTAAAACACCAATTATTCATTTTCCATTTGGACATTCATTTTATGGCTATGTTGCAGCTGTATCCCTGGAGGCTATAGACAACAATAAGATGGTCTGTGTGTGTGTGCATGTGCGTGTGCGTGTGTGTGTGTGTGTATGTGTGCGCACGCACTGATCTAATCTCGCAAACCCTTTCCACATTTTATACTTTTGAAAAAAAGGGTCCATTATTAGGTAATAAGGTGAGAACAACATTACGTCATGCCGTGGTGATGAGCAACACACCGCTCACACCAACACATCTCTCTGTTCTTACTAACCACCGTTTCGGTGGTCACCTTATCACCAATGAAGGCCATAGGACATAGATGAGACTGTCACAGGCTGGCTAGACTGGATCCCAACACTGTTTTTTTTTGGCATAGGGAGCTGCCAGTAGGATCCCGCCGGGAGAAACTACACACACCTGCGTGACATGATACTAATTAATTCGAGCGACAGAGAGAGAGAGGAGTGTGTGTACATACGTGTGTGCGTGTCTGCGTCAATTTAATAAGGTGAGTGAGCGATGCACAGCGCAACTCTATGCCAAATTTAGGTGGACTCGGCCCCAGACATACTGTATATTTTCCTCCCTGGAAATATAAGGTCTGGGTTTCCGAGGCTACAGGCTGGCCACACCAGATTGGCGCCATGCCGGTCCCACGTGGACCCTTCCTGCATTGAAGGATCCACAAGATTCAGCTTATTATTTTTGCAAATCAAATGATGCTTTCATTTAACAACTCTCTCACAAACGAACCCATCAATTGTACTTTGTGTGAGACAACGTTTCATCTTAGCGATTTAATGACAACTATGATGATAATGATGGTTTGCGCACACGGCACACACATTAGCTCAGCAACAACAACCGTAGCAACCAGCTCCATACATTACTATTCATCATGAGCATCGTGTGCCCTGCTGCTTTTTTTCAAAGCCTTTAGTCCTCGTCCTGCCATTAGCGCTCGCCTCTAATGTGCCCTTGTTCACACATTTACTTATTCATAATGCGGCAGCATTTTAATGAGCGGTGTATATATAGACATACTTGTTAAACAAGCTAACTCAATTACTGTAAGGTCTCTGCAGTTTAAAATAGAAACCAAGCTGTGAGCCAAGTGCTCGCGTTCCCTTCAGAGGAAAAGAACAAAAAACAGGACAGGCTTTTAAATAAACTCTCATAATGCTTTTGTCCAATGAGGTCAAGGTGAAAGTACTCAGCCAATCAAATCCCCATTTGATATCAAGCTCGCTGAATGCACCGCTGACTGAGTGATCTGTGTGGCGGATGTGAGGTGCTCTCGTTCCCTTGTGTGTCGTGTCAGAGGTACTTTTTAACCTTTTCAACCTTTCAAGAGAAGTGATTCTGAAGGGAATATAGCAGCACGTATACGAGAAAAGTAATTTACTATATCGAGGCATAGCTGATTCCCTGTGTGGCTGGACAAAGTGATCCCTGCAGAGAAAATAGCAGTGGGTAGCAGTGAAATGTTTTAGACGTCCTGCGTCCTACGTCAAAATGGGTCATAAACTTCTACCCCCACTCCCATTCTGAAGAACCAGTTTATCATCTAAAGATGACTGATCAACATATAATACACCCACCCATGTTCGCACTCACACAGAATTATTAACAGCTGTGTTTCCATGATTTGACCTTGGGAGTTTAAACCACGGACCTCCATTTGATTAGATATTTGAGTGGTGCAACCACTCCAAGGCCTGGCTTTGTCCCTACAGTATGTCCGTATATGTCCATTATGTCCCTATGTCACTATGTTTAGAGTACCAACAGGGGGCACTGTTTCACCAATGCACCACTCAGTTCACACGTTGGTGTGATTTTTAATATACCGGTATGTCTGAGACCCAGTATAAATTTAACTTAGAGCGTTACAGCCCCTGGACTGTGACATGTTGAAAACCACGGCCTTAGAGAATACGTCTTAATGATTGGCCAGAGGGCACATATACATACAATAACTACACTACAATTAACAAACTTTAGCTTGTGACAAAGTGACTTACTTATACTGTAAGTTCATGTCATAAAAAAGCACAGCACCTACCACAACCACATGACACTATTACAGTATGTCACAAACTTATGACATAAATCATGACATGTTTATGTGGTGACGTTTTGCCTTGTGAAGTTCAAGTAAAGGTTTTACAGTGAATTCTAATACAGAACCAACCTAGCTGTCCTTGTCCAATTTGCACCTCCGTTACTCACACAGATTGGATTATTATGTTGGTCGAAATAGTGAAATGTGTTGTTTTTGGGGAATAAATCATAACCTTGTTTTAGTGGAAGTCTTGTAGCTGGGAGGGAGCCTGCACTGTATATCATAGTTATATCCATTTGAAAATATGAAAGGGGAAAAACAACGTGTATAAATGACGTGTTGGCAGCTTTAGTGCTAGAGTAGAGACTAATGGAAATTGTGATATGAGTTGCATTAAAACCAGGGTTCCCTTTAAGTCCATACCATCTGTGCACTCAACTATAAAATGTGCATATCGCTGATTTATCAAGATCTGCCTCAGAAATACGTCAAAACCCGATGTTGAGTCAGTTTGTCCGCCTCTTTCAGCTGTATACGTGTGGATTTACGAACCTCGTGAACCACAAGTACCTCTCTGCTCCTCTCACTGTCCATGTTGACGATGCACAAGTGCAATATGGCTTCATATCGCTGCAGAGGATACAACCATGTTGTACTGTACTTGTGGTATAGAGTGGTATTATTTTTATGACTCTATAAACACTGCAATGTCCTTTGGGGAGTTGTAGTCTCTCTCTCTCTCTCTCTCTCTCTCTCTCTCCTTCTCTCTTTCACCATCTTTCTCTCTCTCTCCGTCACCCTTTCTCTTTCATTCTATTGCAATATTTGCGGCGTTGTACAGTGCCAAAAATAGCTAATCTGCAAGCTCACCTCACATTGCGGATGCAACTAGATGCGAGTTTTCAGATCGACTATTTTTGGCACGCAACACCATCGTACACCAGAGTTTATACTGAGCTTACCGCTCTTATTTTCCATTTGCTTAATATCTCCTCGCCCTATGTGCCATATGTACATGTGCACTCACATGTAATGTACATAATTGTGTGCACACATACATATACGTATGCACACAGTCAAACACACATGAACGCAGTCTCACGTGCATACACACATACCCACACCCCCCTCCCCTCTCCCCACAGTGAGTCAAAGCAGCGTTTTAAACCTGCCTGTTAAACAGATAAAAAGCAACATAATTGAGAACAGATGGTGTGAAAGTGAAGGAGAGTCGAGGCCACATTGCAGGACATTGGACCTGAATGGAGGCCATGTTAAGAGGAGTGGGCACTCAACCAACTGGCTGAGTATAATAACACAGTGTACCATCACTGGTCAACATCACCCAGTGTACTGTAGAGCTCTTCACGGGTCAAAGAAAATTGTCCAAACCCAAAATGGATCTGTGAAATTTGATCCTATCCCTGACCCGTTCCAAAAACATTTTCATAATAAGAAAACCAAACCCGGGTGGACCTGTGAGAATTCCGGACGATTTTAAAGACCCAAATCAATGATTGTACGCTAGTGTTTTCAGTTCAACTCAGCCTGGCACGCAGTATGGTGTAGCCTACGCTACGCATGCACTGCGTAGCTGAACTTAGTTTTTTGTTGTGCTATACAGAGATCTGAGCACATACCCAGCTTATAACATTGCAGTAGTTAAACAGCACTTTGTTGCGATTCTCTTTCACCAATGCAGCACGTTGTGGTCACGCCACACACACACACTCATAGGTCTTCTCGGATCCACTCGGGTATTACACAGAATGATAGACTTACCCGAGTTCCGGGGGATGTACGGCCGATTCAGACCATCCAATCCAAGGGATTATGATAAAACGCAGATCTGACCCGTACAGGTCTCGGGTCCTCTCGGGTATTTTTGGAACAGAGGTCCTGTGATGAGCTCTAGTGTACTGTCACTGTCCCAATGTAAGCCAATTGCATAAATACTACACCAGAACAACTGACATTTGTTAGGTTTGGCTGCATCGTCCAAACTATACATCATTCACACACAGGATACACAAGCTGACTTGTGAAATCTCTCTCTAGTGACCATTCATAAACACAACCTATCGCTAGAAAGGGCAACACCGTTTGTGATGGAGGTATGGATGTAATGGTCAATTCATAGATTGTGGGATACAAGTTAGGTGTATACCGCTATAGGTGTTAACAACAGTTAAACATTCAGCTGAACAAAGGCCAGCATTGACATGGGCAGCTCTGATGCACAACGCAGCACAAATTGACACAGGTGAAACGTATTTCAGTCGTTGCATGCTGACTGAATCTGGCTTCCATTATGCGGACAGAATGAGTGCACGGTGCTCAAAGAGCTTCCCAAAGTGCAAGCGTCCATTAACGTGGCCCGTCGGCTATCGACAGGTGAAAGTCAATGAGTCACATCATCTATTTACCATACTGACCGTAAAAGTGTGTCTCTCTGTACTCTTTGTTTTAAATTTAAACCAACGTGCCTCTTGGCTTCATGTTTTAAGTGCCAACAATGAGAGATAGCCATGAGGGTAAACAATTACAAGCACATATAGTAGGCAGGATTGCCGTTCTTCTTCCTTTTTTTTCTTGCTTAACACACGCCTGTACAGGAAGCTTTCATATTCAATCCAAATGGCCTAGTTTTTTTGTTAGTAATCTGAAATGCTTTCTAAAAATGAAACATGGCATTAAGATACCATCCTGGGCGTTCTCTCGCCCACTCTCTCCCCAGACAGTGGGCAATGTAATCGCAGGAAAAAAACTGTCAATTTGATCTCAATTCCGCTAATGTGGTAGGTCGACTTAATATCATCAGTGTTAAAGCCATGCAATGCTGTGGCAGAGGCAAATCGCCAGCCAGCTGATTAGGTAAATCAAAAATGTTACATTAAAATCGTGATGGAGAAGGGAACAAAAAGCAATTTCTTACGCCTGTAATCATGCGTGACAATACAGTTGATTATGGATGCCGGGTAATGTACACACCTGAAGCCTCGTGGAATTACTGTATGCTGGTTTTGCTTCTTTACAGTGGCCCACACAAAATAAGGAAATACAAGGCACGTCACAGATTCAACTTTGGTATCAAATTGTATCTCCACTGCTCCAGAAACTAACTCAGGCACAGCTGACATGTAGAAAATAATTAGCATTGACAATAATATTCCATTGCTGCAGGCTCTAAATACCGTACATTATTACTGGAATGCTGACTGGTTCTTACATAAAGCAGTGTCGTCCTGTGAGTTTGTGGCTATAATTCTACACAAACAAACAACAGAGGGTAGAACAGACATGATCACCGTGTGAAATTGAAATGCGAGCATCTTTTTACTCTAAACAAAGTAACTTGCCTAAAGGACCTCGAAGTGACTGTCTCCAAAAGTATAATAAAGCATTAAATAAATAAAGCATTATTTCTGAGACATTATGAACATAATGCAGCATGCGAGGCAATTCTATAAAACGTGCCCGCGCTTTCAGCGAGGCTTTCTTTCATCCCGGTCGGATGTGTGTTTGCCCACGGCGAGTGTGAGCTGCTTCTACGGTAGAGTATAGAAGCTTTTCTTTCTCTCTCTCCAAACCCTTTTGTTTGAAAAACGGCAGATTGCTGTTGTTTCATCTTGTCGCAGCACGCTAAGCAAACTGTGTGCCGGACTTTGATTTCCTCCACACCTGAGCTTACGCTGTTTTCTCACCAGGCTCATGCGGTGCGGTCCTGCTGTCCACTTTGGGTATTGGACGTTTTAGAAACATGCTCTGCAGAGTTTCACGAGGATGCATGCAGAGGCACATCCCAAAGCTGCTTGTCAATGAAGGCTCCTGTTTGCTCGTGTGCTGGATAGATGGAATTCATACAAGGCGGAAACTGTTTAAGTCCGAAGCCGTTCTAAATGCACTCATTGCAGTAATTACATAGTCACATGCTCCCATTCAAAACGCTTTTCAACCTGGGTGTCTATTTTTTTCTTGTCATTACAGCCAAAATCTTTTAAATTTGGGGCAGTGGTGGCCCAAAGGTAAGAGGAGCATGCATGCTTGTTGCGAAAAAAAAAAAAGGTTCCTGGTTCAATCCCCCAGACGGGCAAGAACAATCTGGGTAGGGAAGTGAATGACTCGCCCTCCCACCAGCAGAGCTGAAGTGCCCTTTTAAGATGCAATGCATTGTGATCTTATAGGGCTTGTTAATTTTGTGAACAAAAAGTGCATTATTAAAGACAAAAAGGTGAAATAGAGATTGATTCTGGCCGACAGCAGCAATATGCACGCGCGCGCGTACGTTCTTGGATACACTTGGTGTGAATTTGAAGTGTGTCAGCAACCTGCAAGAAGCATGTTTTGGCATGAAATCACAGGCGTGCATTCTGCAGCAGATGTTACAGTATTTATGTTGTCCTCTGTTGTTTGCCTCCCTCAGAATGCAAAGACAGGCTGTTTTTGTTTGGTTGACGACGCGAAGTAAAGAAGAACATCACACCTGCTAAAAAATGCTGTAGTCCGAAAACAGCAGGTGCTACACACTGCAGGAGGAATGCTTGTTGGTATAACACAACGCACTTTTACGCTTGGCGTTAGAGAAAGGGATTATTCAGATTGTGTCCACATAATTTATTTAGACAGGTTGATGTGTTCCTGTAGTGTATGCACATCTGTCTTTCCTACACAAGATGGAGATCACATTTCCTCAACATGTTTTGACCGAATGCCACAAAGAGCGTATATTGTTCTATAATAAGAATATGAATAATAAGAAGAATTAGATTGACAAAAAAACGCCCACAATAGGAACGCTAGGTTTTAAGTGGTTATTCCAATCATTCTTCCCCACACAAAGTGCAGACAACCCCACATATGCCATATTTTGCTTCCTGTACATAGAAGTCATGAAATGGTGTTTCAGATCCATTGCCATCCGACTTATATTTGATAAGCTGCTGTTTCACTGCCTGCCAAGTTTTAAATGGCCTGCACACCGGTGGTCTGGCAGGGTTTCAGCATATGACTATGACTCATCACAGTTATATGCATATATTATTGCCACCCCATTGCCAAAGTGTACTGTAGTTGGTTTTGGAAGCCATTTGTTTGCATTTCACTACAGTACAGTACGACAATACTTAACAAGCTTGCTTAATCCAACACAATGACATTTATGGTGCATTTATGTTTTGTCAA
>OOFJ01134867.1:0-10650 GCA_900323375.1 Benthosema glaciale | reverse complement strand
TTTCTCCAAATTGTTCTCCGCTTCCCCGAGCGCCTCTCGCTCGTCCTGCATCGCGGTCTCAGATCTTCACCCCTGTGAAAAGGCTTTCCGTCCGTCCGTCTCTCTCTGAGTCTATCTATCTATCTATCTATCTATCTATCTATCTATCTATCTATCTATCTATCTATCTATCTATCTATCTATCTATCTATCTATCTATCTATCTATCTATCTATCTAGCTATCTATCTATCTATCTAGCTATCCATCCATCCATCTGTGACCATCTGTCCGTCTGCCCGTCCCTTTTATGCCTGTATGGAGATCCCTGATTTCATTGATACGACGTCATAGACAGCATGTTGAGAGCTTGTAGTTTTAGAAAACGACTCAACACAGCAAAAAAAGATGTGTCGTGAGTTTTCATGATTTCAATATGCATGGATTAAGCACGTGATGATTGACGGCGAGCGGAACCTGACAGGGTGATTAAACCGTGACGTGAATCAGAGGTATTTAATCCCCCTGAAGGAGTGACTTTGACCTAAAGGTAACAACATGAAACATTCCATTGCTTACGGTAATGAAAGTATTTCATTAATTTATGCATACACCAAGTGTTGATCAAATAGAATCAATTTCCGGTTACCACATTGTCTAATTCTAACTTCAAATGTCTTCAAACACATTCCTGTAGAGCAATGTTTCGCATGTGAATGACACTGTTCATTGGTGTACATAGCTGCACGGCAGCCATTTATCAAATTGTCCTACGTTAAACCACTGACGTATCTCTCAAAGTGGTCCTTGATCCCTTCTAGGTGAGCCCCTTCATGTCCATCTCTGTCTTCAGCCTCCACGACGTCATAGCATGTTGAGACCTCGTTGTTTTGGAAAATGTCTAAAGTTTAACACAGCAAAAAAAGATGTGTTGTGAGTTTTCAAAGATTTAACTGTCCATGGGTTAAGCACGGTATAACATAACAGTATGACAACGGACTGATCATCGTGTCGTGGCGAATGACATTGCGCATTTATCAAATCATCCCACACATCATCCTACACATCATCCTACGAGAATTTATCCAGATCCTCAGCCAGGTCCTTCCTGATCAGTCCCCTCAGGGTGAAGCTCCTCCTCTTCCTGCCCAGGAGCTGGTCCAGCTCGTCGTTCAGTTTCCGCACCTCGTTCCTCAGCTCCAGGATTTCGGAGTCTTTCGCTCTCATGTTGTCTACGAACGTCGCTATCCACTCGTCCTTTTCGGCCACTTTGGCCTTCAGTTCCGCGTTGTCGGCCACGTGTTTCACCAAAGTGTTCTTCGCTTCCCAGAGCCTGTCCTGCTGCATCACGCTCTCTGTAAAGGTCGACTCTAGTCTAGTCTAGTCTGCTCTAGTCATCTTGGACACCACGGGTGAAAGGCTCTCCGTCCGTCTCTGTCTTTCCGTTAATGTCTCTGTCCGTCTGTGCCCCTTTTATGCCTGTATGGAGATCCCTGATGTCATCCGTATGACATCATATGGCAGGTTTAGCCACAGCAAAAACACATGGTCAATATGCATGGATTAAGCATGGGGATCATTGACAGCAGTAAAGCTGGTCGTTGTTGAGAAATACACCCTGACAGGGGTGATCGTATCGTGACGTGAATCGTAGGGACTTTGACCTAAAAGTAACAACAACGTGACAAAGTAATGAAAGTATTCCATTAATTTATGCCGGGTAGCGTAGCATCCATCGCAACACGCGGCCACCTCGGAAAACAGTGTTTGAAGTGTTTGAACAAATAGAATACATTTTCGGCTACAGCATTGTCTAAATTATATCGCTTCAAATGTTTTCAAAAAAACATTTGCTCTCAAGAATGTTTTTTGAAAACATTTGGAGAGCAAATGTTTCTCTGTGAATGAGACATTGACTGAGTTTGTTTACATGGCCGCCATGTTGGATACTGGCTACAGATTCAAGCAGCGCTGCCAGATTAAAGAGAGTTAGCTAGGGTTAGATAGAGACACTGCCATCAAGACATCAAGAACTGCCAGCCAGCAAAGCAAGCACTATGGGAACCAACACACGGGCATCGATCAAGAGGACGTCCCGCATTAACATAATGTGGATGTGCTCAAGAAAAGACGCAGGAGCGCAAAGCACCAACGAGCTGGCCGGATGTATGGAGAACCGGGATGACTGGAAGCGACGATGGAGGGCTCGTCTGAGGACGACCTAGAGAGAGAGAGAGAGATTCCCTATGATCTAATTGGCGATGATCAAACATTCGATCGGGGGTTCAATCAATGGTGCATTCAACCAAGCCGTGTAATGAAGCAAAAATAAAATTGCGCAACTGAAAACGTGCCAAGTCCGAATCTGTGATTTGTGAAACATCCGGGGTCCATGTCATTAGTCCTAAGGTTCATTGTTCCTACATTACTAACCCTAACCTTAACCTCTCACGGGGTACTGCATGTCCGCCAACCTTAACGCATGTCCGCCAACCTTAACGCATGTCCGCCAACCTTAACGCACGTTCGCCAACCTTCCCACATGTAGGACTAACAGACCTTCAGAACAATGAACCTTAGGAACTATGGGCAGTCCCCTATACTGTATATATACTAGCACTGGGTCCAGAACATTTCCATGCTCGTGCTACTACATCCATGCGCGTCCATGAACATATTGACCGTTCTCTGAATGTGGTTCTGGATGAGTCCCTGCAGGGTGAACCTCTTCTCCTTCTTCTTCCTGCCCAGCAGCTGGTCCAGCTCGTCGTTCAGTTTCCTCACCTCGTTCCTCAGCCCCTGGATCTCCGTGTCCTTCGCATTCATCTCAGCCACGAACGCGGCTATCCACTCGTCCTTCTCGCCCAGCGCGTCCCTCAGCTCGCCGTTCTCGGCCGCGTATCTCGCCGCGCTCTTTTCCACATCCCTGAGCGCCTTGTGCTCGCCCCGCATCGCGGACTTCGTAAAAAGTCGACTCGGATCGTCAAACCCTGTGAAAAAGGTTTGTCTCTTATCTGTCTCTCACTGTTCGTCTGTCTGCCTGCCCCTTTTATGTCTTTATGGAGATCCCTGATGTCATCGATACGACATCATAGTCAGCGTGTTGAGAGCTTGTGGTTTTGGAAAACAACTAAATCTTAACGCTGCAAAAAATATACGTTTTCAAGACGCCAATATGCATAAGCACGTGATAATCAGAGGGATCTAACCCCTCCTGGAGGAGGAGGGACTTTGACCTAAAAGTAACAACAGCATGAAAAATTCCATTGCTTACGGTAAGGAAAGTATTCCATTAATTTATGCCGGGTAGCGTCCAGTGCAACAAATCACCCCGGAAGACAAGAAAGAGGAAGTGTTGATCGTATAGAATCAATTTTCGTAACTGCATCGTCTGATTCCCGCTTCAAATGTTTTCAAAAACATTCTTGAGAGCAATGTTTCGCTGTGAACGACACCGCGTCTTTGTTTACATGGCTGCCATGCTTGATACGGCAGAAATTCGAGCTGCGCGGCCAGGTGCTCCCTGAACCTTTGGTTAGACAGCGGTTTGTTATCGAGCTCAGCAGTCGTTATCCAGATATACTGTAACACGGCTGAAGCAAAATGAAAATGCACGACTGAAACATGCGATTTGTGAAACAGTGTGAAAGGAGCCCCCTAGAACCAGAACTGGGTTCCATAAACAAGCTAAATATGTCAAATAATTACGTTTTGTTACTAGCAATATACACGCAGTTGAAGAAAATTGCAGGCTTTGAGCTTTGCTTTTATGAAAAATCCGAGATAGTTGTGGTTTTCTGAAAGATTGGACGTGAATTCTATAGCTAGTTAGACAACTTCAACTACTCTTTAATCTTGAGTAACTAATAACCGTACAAGCTTATAATGCGTCGCCGACTGGTCATCCTAATTCTATTTTCAGTGATTAGAATCTATGGAATCTAAATGACTGAAACCTAGTCGTGTGGCTGGCTACTGAGAACTTTAATGCATGGACATGCTATTGTGAACTGTAGTCGCTACACCTGAGGGGAGGAGATGAGCTGAGGGGGGTGAACGTTGAAGATGTGACTTTAAAAAAAGAAAATTAGCGCAGAAGGGGAGATAACACCGGGAGTATAACGTTTAGATTTAGAATATTTAAACCGGTTTGTGGGACAATTAAAGTAAGGACGCCAGCCGCCATGAAACCCTATAAAGAAAAAGAGGAGCTGTGGACAAGCGTGAAGAAACCAAAACAAAAGTGTAGGCACGAATAGACGTGCGTGGAGCGAACGTTGTTGAGGGCCTGGGCCTACTGTTTCATAAGATCATCGACAGCTTTCTGAAGAGCATTCTTGATAACTCCCCCCAAGGTAAACCTCTTCTTCTTCCTGTCCAGCAGCTTGTCCAGCTCGCTGGTCAGTTTCTCCACCTCGTCCTTCATCTCCTGGATCTCGGTGTCCTTCGCGTTCATGGTCTTTTTGAACTTGTCCAATGCCTCGGCCTTCTCGGCCGATTCGTCCCTCAATTTTGCATTCTCGGCTGCATATTTGTCCAAGTTCTTCTCCGCTTCCTTGAGCTTCCTCTTCTCGTCCTGCATCGCGGTCTTTGTAAGGGCCAGCTCGTCGTCTAGGTCTTCGCTCCTGTTCTGTGCCGTGAAAAGGTTGTCGGTGATCACCTTCTTTTCAGAGTACAGGTCCTCTCTCTCCTTCATCCAGTCCCTGTCTTTCGTTCCAATCTGGTTCCTGAAGTCCTCTGACATGGCGTTCTTCTCAACTCCCCAAACCTGCTCCTGGGAGACGCAGTCTGCCTTCGTGCTGTCCCGTTCACGCTCCAGCTTCTCTTTCTCCTCTGTAGTTTCGGTCAAGGCCTTTTGGTTGGAGGCCAGGGAGAGTTGCACTTGTTGGAACTTGGCCCTCGTAGCTTTCAGCTTTTCCTCCATGTCTTGGATCTTCTGAACTAGTGTATTAAACTTCTGCGCCAGCACCTGATATTCTTTACACTGTTGCTGTCTCTCCTGGAGCAAGTTGTCGTTCACTTCCATCTCATTCCTGATGTACTCAAACTCACTGGTCAAATCCCTGAAGTGATTCTGGAAACCTAGCCTGAGACGCTTTTGTTCGCAAGCCATGGTGTTTAGCATGTCCTGCAAGGCATCTATGTTCTTGCGGACCTTCTCTTTTTCTAACTTGGCCTCGGTGCCGACAATATCCTTGCACTTCTGTTCCAAGTCTTTGTGGTTTGAGACGAGCGACTCTTTCATCGTGGTGAAGTCGTCCATTGCGGCTGTTAGCGTGTCCCTCATGGCTTCCATCTTCTGTTTCTCCTCTTTCAGTTGGCTGTTCTTCAAGACGATCTGGTTGATCTCCTCCACTGTCACTTGAGCGACCCTCAGCTCCTCGGACAAGGTCTGCTTGTCCGTCATCAGCTCGTATACCCCCGGTTTCCCCGTTGCAGGGGCCATCTGCGCTGCCGCAGATGGCCTCTTGCTGTGTGGGGACTGTCTACCTACACCTTGAGGTGAGACGGGTTCCTCCCGGAGCTGCTCCTTTCCCGTACTCTTCGGAGACTCGCTCTTGCTGTGTGGGGACTGTCTACCTACACCTTGGGCTTGGTAGTTTCCCAGCGCTGCGGAGTACCGGCCGAACGTTGCCGGGTACCGCGCAAGCCTCTCTCCCGGACTCTCTCGTAGCAGCTGAGCTAATTTCCGCTGATCTTCGGTCCGGGATTCACTGCCCGACGGCGGCCTCTGTCCATCTCTTAAGATCTGTGTTTGCTCTTCGCTGAGCTTGTCACTCCCCTCGAGACCGAGGATGAGGGGAGGATTCTGTGCCACCTGGCGGTTGAGAGTCTGCCCGTAAGCATTTGAGAAGTTCTGTGAGCGGTACTTAAACAACTGTCCTGCGCGCATGACCTGTCTGGTCCGGTCTTTGTTCTTCAATTTGTCCCCCATCTTGTGCGGTTTGACGAACGACGGTCGATTGTCAAATATCATGCTATCCTATCCATGGTCCCAAAGTAGAGGATGACACTCCAATATGCCAATTGGTTGACGGACACAAAAGAAGACCTGGAACTGTGAATCCAAACTGACCGATGCAAACATAACACTCGTTCTTATATGGAGAGCTCGAGGGCTTACGTACTTGGTGACATCAACGCCCATATTGGTACAACAGCACAGCCACCAACTGTGCTGAATGGAAACTGCCTTGAAGTTTGAATGGTCAGTGTGCTTGTCCTGTTTTAATGCTACTAGCAGTAACAATTACCTGCTACATATTCCTGTCTGCTACGGCAATATTGCAATCATGTTATTTGTAAATCATATGTATTTTTTTTTTACAAATCATGTTTTTAATGTTTCATACATGGGTCGAGGCCTCGTATAAGCCCTTTGGGCTTCTTGCCTCCTGCTGGCACTTTTGTATTTTGTATATTCTTTTGTGTTGTTGTTTTAAAATTGTGCCTAATAAATAAATACATAAATAAAAACGATGGAGCGTGTTCATTTCACATACATACTGTAGGTAAACTTTCTGAAATGCTAAAGGAATATTTCACATTCAAAATGTTTCTGGGTCATGTTGTCGTCTACTCAGTCTTTCGTGAACACCACGGATAGTTTTTAAGGTGTTTGATTCAGTATTTAGATATTTGATATCCATCCAACAACGCTCCCTTATACAAACCCATTGTAATTTCACTCCCTTTAAACCATGTTGGAGTCATTGAAAACACCCCTACATCCTAGGGACCAATTGAATGTGAACATTTGTTGAAAAGAAAAATCAAAGTTGTCCTTTATTACTAACAATACAAATATTTGAAATAGCTTGTAGATTGGCTGTAAATATGGCTTAACAGTAAATAGGGCTTAAGCGGTTAATTCATAACGCATATTTGTATGTTTGTTTGGGTCTCGGGGAGACGCCTTTACCAGGGTAACCAGGGTATGAAGTGTCTTGCTCAGGGGCACCTTGACACATTGCCTGGGCTGGTAATTTGAACCTGAGACCTTCTGCTTCTACCCAATCAGCTATGCTCCCAAATGTGGACAAGATAAATGTCTAAATGTTCTCTGGTATACTTTATTATTGTTATAATAATAATAATTATCATTATTATTAATATTATTACTTTTATTGTATTTTTTGTTAACTATACTTCTTCGCCCGGTGCCAATTGCCTAAAGCTGTAATCCTGGCCGCTACCCTCTCCCTCTGCCAACCTGGGGAGAGCCTCGAACTGAGCTCATGCTTCCCTCAATGCTTGAGGAGTGTCACCTGACAGGGGGGGAATTTCCCCGGCAGGACATAACGCGTAGAAGGAACACCTTATTCCAACCGGTTCCTCTCCCCATCAGGAGCCCCGACTGACCAGGGGGAGGCAGTATAGAGACCCAGGGTTACTGCATGTTTTTTTGCGAGGGTATACTAGTACCTACCCTAGGGGCGAACATGGGGCGAACATGCAAACTCCACACAGAAAGGCCCCTTTTCGCCAACTCCACCTAGGATATGGGCATTAACGCGGAAGAGAGAACACGCTCGCTCTGGATAAGCTGTATTGCAATTGTTATTTCTTTTTTTTTAAGGAATCAGCGACTGGAAGATCTGATTATTTGGGAAGACCTTGTTATTTAGAATATTAAAGTTGTGGTGAAATGAAAATTATATATATATATTTGTATTCTTGTCATACGCTGCCTGATGACATACCCATAGATAGGCGGTCCATTGCTTGTTTTAAACTTAATACCAGTGCTTAATATCAGTGTCTGAAAACATTTGAGGCGATGAATATCCAATGCACTATCAACAGGGCTTATTCACAACCTAGTCCGAATGTTGAACTTTGAGGAGGTCTTGAGGAGATTGGTCGATGAGTTCACGCACAGACCTCTGAAGATATTTCTCGTCGAGTCTCTTCAAATTTGATGCGGCCTTCTTCTTGACTCGCTTCAATTTTGATGGGGTCTTCCTCTTGACTCGCTTCAATTTTGATCTCTTGACTCGCTTCCAGTTTGATTTCTTCTTCTTGAGTCTCTTGGATCGATTTGATGAGTTCACTGACAGCCTTCTGAAGATGCTTCTGGATGATCCCCTTCAACGTGAACCTCTTCTTCTGACTTTCCAGGATACGCGCAACATCGTATGACAGTTTTTTCACCTCCTTTCTCAGCTCCTTGAGTTGGCCGTCTTTTGCTTTGTTGTCCGCTTTGTAATTGACTATCGACTGCACCTTTTCGGCGTATAGGTCCTTCAATGTCGCGTTCTCTTCCTCACATTTGTCCAAGGTGATTTGCGCTTCCACAAGTGCCTTTCTCTCGTCTTGCGTCATCGTCTTCATGAAAGTCAGCTCCTCGTCCAGGTCTTCGGCCCTGTTCTGTGCCGCGAAAAGGCACTCTTTGATCGCCTTCTTCTCCGTGAACAGGTTCTCTCTCTCCTCCATCCACTCCCTGTCTTTCGTTGCCATCAGGGTCCTGAAGTCCTCTGTCAAGGCGGACTTCTCAATACCCCATACCTGCTGCTCTGCGGCCCATTCTGCCTCTGTGCTGTAGTGTTCGCACGTCAGCTTGTTTTTCTCCTCTGTAGCTTCCGTCAAGGACTTTTGGTTGGAGATCAGGGAGATTTGCACTTGTTGTAACTTTGCCCTTATAACTCTCGATGTTTTCTCCATGTCTTTGATGTTCTGAGCTAGCGTGTGAAACTTCTGCGCCAGATCCTGATATTCTCTAAGCTGTTGCCGTCTCTCCTGGTGCAACTTGTCGTTCACTTCAACCTCTTTCCTGACGTACTTGAACTCACTGGACACCCCCTTGAACTGATTCTGGAAACCTAGCCTGAGGCGCTTTTGATCGCAACCCATGGACGTCAGCATGTCCCGCAAGGCATTTAAGTTCTTGCGGGTCCTCTCTTTCTCTTCCTTGGCCTCTGTGCAGACAAGATCCCTGCATTTCCTTTCCATGTCCTTATGGTCTAAAACAAGCGACTCTTTCATTTTGCTGAAATCGCCCATCGCGGTGGCCAGCGTTTCCTTCATGGCTTCGATCTCCTGTTTCTCCTCTTTCAGTTGGCTGTTCTTCAAGACGATCTGGTTGATCTGCTCCGCTGTCGTTTGAGCGAACCTCAGCTCCTTGGACAAAGTCTTCTTTTCCATCATCAGCTCGCGCAACCCCGGTTTCCCTGCCGCTGTCTGCTGAGTTGAGACAGGTTCCTCCCGGGGCTCCTCCTTGCTCGTACTCGGAGTCGACTCGCTCTTGACGTGTGGGGACTGTCCACCTATACCTGGGTCGTGTCCCACTGCTGCAGGGTACTGCCCGAATGTTGCTGGGTACTGTCCGGCTGCTAATTTCCACTGCTCCTCGCTCTGAGTCTCACCGTCTGACAGCAGCTGGCCAGCTGCCCAGATCTGCTGCTTCTGCTCCTCACTGAGCTCCTCGCCGCCCTCGGCGCCGGGGATGAGGGGCGAATCCCGCCCCACGTCGAGACTCTGCCCGTAAATATTTTTATAAGTCTGTGTGCGATGCTTAAACAACTCTTTTGCGCGGATTGCCTGTCTGTGCTCTTTCTTCTTCAATGTGTCTCCCATCTTCTGCAACCCGGCGAACGATGGTCGACTGTCAAATATGCTACCCATGATCTCAAACTAAAGGGTGACACCCCCTATACCCACAGTGAACAACAAATGAAATCCCAGAACTGTGAATCAAAACTGATGGTACAGACATACCAAAGGTCATTCTTATGGACGTACTTGGTGACATCAACACCCTAAAGTATTACAACAGCACACCCACCACCACTGGGCTGACTGGCAGCTGCCTCGGACGAAGCCCTGAGGTCTGGATTCGTGTTCGTTTTGCATTCATGCTGTAGGTAGACTACTAGCTTGTATGGTTGAGTCACGCAACAGAATGTCCTAAAATGCTTCCCATATCGCCCACCCATCTTCAACCGCTTATATGGAATTGGGTCGTGGGTTCCAGTTCCAACCGAGATTTCGGGTTACTCCCCAATCACAATCACGTCCTGTCAAGATAGCAAATGACCCCTCTCGTCCACTCTGCAGGGAGTTTGAACTACTTCCCTCTGGTAGACGGTACAACGTACCCAAAGCTAACTGTAACATCTTTAAAAAATTATTTATTCCCAATGCCTTTAAGGCACTAAATTAATTGTCTCGTTAGATCTGTTTTTAATGTATCTGCCATTTTTGCCATGAAGATAACTGTGTAAGTGTTGTTTCTGTTGTTGTTGTTGCTGTTTGTTGTTACTGTTGTTTGTTATGAGACCGAAGACAAATTTCCACATTGTGGACAATAAAACTAACTAACTAACTAACTAACTAACTAACTAACTAACTAACTAACTAACTAACTAACTAACTAACTAACTAACTAACTAACTAACTAACTAACTAACTAACTAGTCTTTTCCGGGACTCAGCTAAACACATAACAGCATAACATATATATTTTTTTTAACTCATAGACCGCTAGATGGCGATAACGATAGTTCATCTCACACCACCGTTCACTACCATTATATTTTGTTGTGGAAGAATACGTCAAATTAGTATTTGGCCAAGTACGAGTTAACTCTTTAACCCTTTAGCACCCACTGAGGCCATTTGGCAACATTTGTTATTTTAATTAATTACTTAATTCATATATTTTTTTTCTGTT
>OOFJ01134855.1:0-10213 GCA_900323375.1 Benthosema glaciale | reverse complement strand
CGAGCTGCAGGCCCAGTCCAGCCACATCCAGGAGCTCCACACGGACATCCAGGACTCCAAGGGGCTCGTCAAGGAGAAGGACCGCAAGGTGAGGGAAGGCAGCAGTGGTGGACTGGTCAATAAAGGTTCATATATATATTCAAACCAAGCCGAGCAGTGGTTCCCAAACCGAGGGAACAGTTTGGGGTCCCCAAGTGATTTTAGTTTTTCATTTATTTATTGGAACAAACAAAGAGGTGCACACAAACAGTGCAGAGGCGCTGACCTCAGGAGAAAAGACTTTGCACATGTTTCCGCAAACAAAATGTCTTCTTCAGGGTATGAACTAAATTTGTATTTATTGTATTTATTTATTGACCTTTTTGCTCTCTTTTGCAAGGACGCCCTGAATACAACATGATCACATGTGAAGTCCACATGCCAGCTCTGACAGAGTGATAAAACTACTTCCACAAACTGGTTCCTCCGCTTCCGGATCCTAACCCTAATCATGAACTAATCAGAAATGCCAAAACTTTTCAACAGCTTAAGATACATACATAATGCTTAAAATCACCAAAAGGGGTTCCTGTCCAGAATGTGTTAAAAAACGTCAGTTGACATTTTTAAGAGCAAGTAAAAAAAAATGTTTCGTAAACATTTTCCCCATGTTCTTGTCTGACCCTCTTGTTTGTTTTGTTATAATCCAGTTGTTCTGTTTTTTTCTTCATTATTACACTATTTTGTCTTGTTTTAAGTTATATTGTGTCCATTGTTGTGAAAGGTGCTTTATGAATAAAATGTGCTTACTTCCTTCCCTCTGTCTCCCTGCAGATAACAGAGCTTTCTAAGGAGATCTTCCGCCTGAAGGAGGCTCTGGGGGCTCTGTCTCCTCCTCTAGGCATCATCTCCTCCTCCACCATGTCCTCCTCCTCTCCCATGCATGTCAATAACCCTGGCCCTCAGATGGCCACGCAGAACAGGGTGGCTGTACTGACACAGCAGCTCCAGGTGAGGGCAGCACCACTTCTCCCACTTCTCAGTCAACAAGACTGATTTCATTTCCGTCTCTCTCTCTCTTTTTTTACGGTAGGAGAATGGGTCAAACTAGCATTAGAATACATGTGTTGTTAATTTGTAAATTGATTTTCAGAATTCCTTTACATAGACTGTACATTAACATTGTCAATGTCACTCACTTTACCCCTCTGTGTTTTCAACACAGCTTTTGCAGCTTCCGTTTCTCATATCCGTAATTTCTCATTCCGTCTGTCTAAAAAGTATATTTCTCTTCAGAAGCGTTAATATTGTAACCTCAACACAGCATAACATCAGCAATGATCCCAGAACGCCCAAGTTCTGTTCATGCCGCCTAGATTCCGAGAAAACAGCCTTTTAAGAAACCAGAAACAAGGTTAGTAGAATGAGGTTAGGAAGCGAAGACCGTACGGTGGAGTCCATATTGGTCCATGGGAGGAAATGGACATGTGCAATGGAGTGCCATATCATGATTTGTGCATGTACAACGTCCTGGTCTCCATTGCGCTTGTCCGTTTCCTCCCATGGACCAACATGGACTCCACCGTAACCTCATTCTACTAACCTTGAGAAACAAGAAACAGGAACTGGACTCCTGTGTTTCCTTCTTCCGATTGGCTACAGCCGATGACGTGACACTGCAAGGCATGTTGGGTTAGAGGTCCATGATGGGAAACGGTTTCTTTTTGTGTGTGTGTGCATTAAGCTAGATGTGAGCATACCAAAGGTGCGTGACACCAACTGTTAGTGTCCATATGCAGAAGTAGACAGTTCTTCCAGGTGCTTCAAAACGCCACTGAGCAACTTCCATTGAAATGAACAGCAGGGGCGAAGCAGTCCGCCCTCTATCCTCTATAACTCTACGGTCCCATCATGTAGTTGACAACATCAGTAACTACAGGTCCCATAATGCATAATTCAGTACTGTAACTACAGATCCCATCATGTGCTTGGCAGGACTGGGAACGAAAACACAAGCAGGTGGTGACAGTATACCGCTCTCATCTACTGGCAGCTGTGCAGGTCAGTCCAAGAAATTAACTGATGAAGCTATGTGACAGTCTGTCCACACACATAGATATTTAAATATTATAGCATGTCATACTGTAACAGCATTGGAGAGGTAAATTGTTAAAATTGTCAGGAAATGATGGCTGGGGATATAAATACCTGTAAGAAAATGTTTGTGTGCCTGCACATAAAAAACGCACAATCACACATGCTGTATGTTCTGTGTGTGTGTGCGTGCGTGCGTGCGTGCGTGCGTGCGTGCGTGCGTGTGTGTACATGGTAATATGCATACAGTAATGTGTGAGTAATGTCCATGTGTTCTCCTGCAGGGTCGTATGGACGAGGAGGTGCAGGCCTTGCTGCTTCAGATCCTGCAGATGACCCACAAGTAGTAGAAGGGTCATTGCGCGAACACACACACACACACACACACACACACACACACACACACACACACACACACACACACACACACACACACACACACACACACAGTACCATGCTTCCCCAGTGGTTCCCAAACATTTTAGTTAAAGACCCAAAAGAGAAATTTGATGTGACCCTGGCACTCCAACTAGTAAAAAAAAATAGCTGATCTACAAGCTCACAACATTCTGTGTTGTGATGCGTTGTGAGCTTGTTGATCTGCTATTTTCACTACTTCTTAAAAAGAAGCCTGAAGATGGTCTATCTGACGCAAACATTGCTAAAGAAAAGTGTTCCTATTGCTCAAAGTGCAGACGGCGTGCCGGTCATTTTGTTTTATTTTCCAAAATAAATGAGAGAAGGGGATATTTGCTTGCGAGCCATAACAATGGGTCTGGAATGGTTTGGAAACCACTGACTGTCCTACCCTGCCTCTTGTCCCTTCTTCTGAACCAATACTATCTATATGCAAACACTGACACAACTGAACACAAGCAATGAGTGTGTTCACAACAAGTAGCTGCATGAATACAGAACACTGTACACAGGCTACCAACTGGACTGAAGGCAATACGACAAAGCAATGGACTACTAGAGTGCCTTCAGGGGTGAGCGATAGAGTATGATGACGTATGGTGGTAGCTGGTTGGCATTTAGAAGAGTGAATCAGGTGTATTAATTGTGTGATGAGCCTATTGTTTTTGTATGATATTCTTATAATAAAGCTGAAAAGAAAAACATACTGCCTTTTGTACCCTCGTGCAGTGTCCCTCTGAAAGGATCACTAAGCATACTGCCTTTTGTACCCTCGTGCAGTGTCCCCTCTGAAAGGATCACTTAAGCATCACTCCTTTTGTAACCTCATGCAGTGTCCCCTCTGAAAGGATCACTCTGGAAGGATCACTCTTTTGTAACCTCGTGCAGTGTCCCCTCTGAAAGGATCACTCTGGAAGGATCACTCTTTTGTACCCTCGTGCAGTGTCCCCTCTGAAAGGACCACTCTGGCCTCTGGGAGTGCAACACACACATGTGGTGGAACATTTACTTAAGTAGAACTTTGAGGTACTTTTACTTAATTGGTGTAATTCCAATTAATTTTACTTCTACTCAACTACTGAACATCCCAGAGACAAATATTGTACTTTGTTGTACTACATTGTACAAATAATTGTACTATTATTTGACTAGTTACTTTGGAGATTTTGATTACTGTTACAAAACATATGTTAACCACATCAGCCCCTTTTTGGCTATTTGAAAATAGTTGATCTACAAGATTGTCTATTTTCAAAATATTTATATATATTTATTTGAGCCATATTATGATAACTTTAAGAGTACTTTTACTTTTGGTACATTTTATACCAATACCTTTGTACTTTTACTCGAGTAAATTTAGAATGTAGTATTTCTACATTGCAGTGTGTTACAGAATGTTAGCACTTTTTCCACCACTGCATACTGACTGTATCAGAGGGACAACCGTTTTGCCTGAGCCTGGGAGTCGATGGTCGCTGATGGGACGCTGGTTTTAGCTTAGGGTTAAGGTTAGGTTTAGGCATAGTTTTTGTGAGGTTAGTTAGGGTTTAGGTTAGGTTTAGGCATAGTTTTTGTGAGGTTAGTTAGGGTTAAGGTTAGGTTTAGGCATAGTTTTTGTGAGGTTAGTTAGGGTTAAGGTTAAGTTTAGGCATAGTTTTTGTGAGGTTAGTTAGGGTTAAGGTTAGGTTTAGGCATAATTTTCTTCTTAAAAAATATTTGATTAGCCCAAAACATTGTGTTTATTGTCATGATTTGTCACGACGCGAGTTGGCTTTGTCCGCGGCTTAATCGTCTTTTAATAAATACTTTTTGAAAAGTCTATGAGGAAAATTAATGGGGATTTCACTTCTGGAACAGGCGTCGTCATGAAAGGGGGCGGGACCGCGATGCTCTATAGAAGTCTAACCTCGCGTCACCAGGCTTTCCGTCCAAAAGGAAAGCCTCGTCTGTGTTCCAAAATCACTGTATAATCCGGCCTGGAGCGGATGGTAATTTTACCATCCGCTACGTCACGTTGTAGTCAATGTATGAAACCACAAGGCGGAATAAGAATTCCGCCATTCACAATACTGATTCCTCCTTGTGGTTTCCTGCCTGCATTGACTACAACGTGGCGTATTTTACCATCCGCTCCAGACCGGTTCATAACACCCGAAAGGGAAGCCTGCCCAGTCTAATAGAAGTCTAGGCCCAATCCCAAATGCCTCCCTCAAGCCCTGAGCCCTGAAGCCTCGTTGACTTTAGTGACATCAGCTGTAAGTGCTTGAGGGTGAGAGGCTGCAAGGGCTCCAAATTGTTGTGAAAGGAATGGGACAACACTTTGAGATGCATCATAAAAATAAAAATAAAAAAGTCCTTATTCACAGCCAGTGCTTCAAACATATATGTAACACCAAAAAGGTGTAGGCTGAAGCTGTGGCTTTATTATGCCTACCCTATTTGAAGAGTAACTTTCTTAGTTACAAAACAAATAACTACATAGAGCTTAGTTTAACAAAAAATAAAACCAATATACCGGTAGGCATCAGAAGATTTAGCATGAGATAACCAAGAATACAAAAATATGCAATCATACATACTGTACACCCATGATCTGCATATTTTCTGTAGACCTACATGTTTTCAGATCCATCTCTGCTTGGCCTATTAATACGTCTATTATGTCTAATTTGTCTTAGTATTTAAGCTGATCGTTTTATTATTAGTTTTATAAATACACTTTCCTGTCCTGTGTGATAGGGGTTGTAAAATTAATCATTATAAATTGCATTTCCATATTATTTTACTTTGCTCATTAGTCATGTCTCATCACAGTTCCCTACAGAACAGTGACAAAGCACTATTGTTTGTTGACATACCGCCTAACCGTCTAACATACCGTCTAACCGCGATTCATAACTAATTTGCATACTTAAATGATTGACGTTTGGAGGATCCCCCTCATTCCCCTGGTAACGCTATGAACTGTGGGTAATATTTTTTCCAAAGTCAACCAAAGTCAGCATCGACGTTGACTTACGGAGAGGGCACATAAAGGGGCGGGGCTGAGCCCTCGCTGATGTAATGATTTAAAATGGGACAACCCTCAAGCCCTCACAGACTTCACATGAACGCGCAGCTAAGTCAGTGAGGGCGCATTGAGTCAGCAAGGGGGCGATTTGGCATTGGGCCTATGTAGAAGAGCCGCCATTAGACCGGACCCATGGAACTGAACGGAGATGTCAGAACTCTATCTATAAGGCTCTGGTGAGATCTACATGGGACTTCACATGACCAGCCTGTGGTCTGTCAGTCTGTGACATATCTATGACACACTATGACGTATTACTCCCAATTAGAGCCCCATTGACTTTCATATATAAAATCAAAGTCAATAAATTTTCAAGAGCTACAGAGATTATTGGACACTGATCGGAAATGAGTGACCAAGGTCTTACACATGAATCAGATTTGAAGAGAGATTCGAATATGGAACATCTTGTAAGAGGGCAAGCATGGGGAAAGCTGGTGAAAGTGGATTCCCCTGAAACACAGGTGTTGCTCGTCAAGAGGGAATGCACAGTTGGTCGGAGTAAAATATGTGATCTATCTTTCCCCGCTAACCACCTGGTCTCAGTATATCACTGCAAGATTATACAAGATCATTCAGGGAAGGTATGGCTGGAGGACATGAGCACCCATGGCACCGTCATCAACAAGTCCACGCTGGTGAAGAAGAAGACCCACATGCTGCAAAATGGAGATGTCATCTACTTTGTGCACAGGAGAAATATGCCAGAACTAGATATCGCCTATGTTTACCATTCCATTCAAGCGGAACATGCCGATTCACAGGTTATTGATAGTGTTGGACCACATTCTGCTGATGTGGAGGAGAAGTCATGTCACAGACAATCTGTTCCATCACCAGACCTTCTGGTGGGGCCACCAGTACTGCCAGGACCCCCAAGGCAACTGACTCTGGAGGTATCCCAGCCCTGTAGCTCCTCTACCCATCTGCACAAGAGTGGCCCTGTGGCAGCTGGCCCTGTTTTACACACTAACTCCTTTGTCCCAGGCCAAGCTAAAAAACGTGTCCCTACTAAAGAGAAATGCACCCAGGAGCCAGAGGGGAAGAAGAGGAAAACAAAATACGACAATTGTGATCTGAGCCTTCCAAACCCATCTAGAACTGAAGCTGCAGGTCCACCCAGGGGAAGCCCTCAAGACCCGCTGGGTAAGGCTCCTCCTGTGGGAGGCACCAAAACAGACAAGATGGCGGAAACTCTAACATGTATCATCTGCCAGGACCTGCTGTACGACTGTGTCAGCCTGCAGCCCTGCATGCATACCTTCTGTGCGGCCTGTTACTCTGGCTGGATGGAGCGCTCGGCTCTGTGCCCCACCTGCCGCTGCCCAGTGGAGAGGATCAACAGGAACCACATCCTCAACAACCTGGTGGAGGCCTACCTCATCCAGCACCCCGAGAAGTGTCGCAGCGAGGAGGACAAGAAGAGCATGGACGGCAGGAACAAGATAACACGGGACATGCTGCAGCCGAAGGTGGAGCTCCCCCCCTCTGATGCAGAGAGCTCTGACGAGCTCTTTGACGAGCTCATTGGCGAGCTCTTTGACGATCTTGAGCTCCCAGACATTGACGACGACAGTTGCTGGGTGGACAGTGACGACAGTGACGACAGTGACGACAGTGTCGTCAGCTCCAACTCTCTCTCTGAGCTCTCTGACAGTGACAGTAACACCTCAGACACCAGTCAGCCGTTTGTGACGACATGCAGACAGTGTCTTGGCTACAGGAAGGAGGGCAGTCTGCCCACAGCCGCAACACAAGACCCCGAGGCTGGAGAAGAGCCCTCAACGTCTTCCATGGTCCCCGCAGTAACAGGTCCTTTGGGGTACAGGTGTCCTGCTCAGGGCGGCCACATCATGTGTACCTGCTGCCTCCAGCCCATGCCGGACCGACATGGTGAACGCGGCAGCCAGCAGGAGGTCCCTGCTCAGCAGTGTATGCTGTGCCACCGGCCCTTCTGCCACATGTACTGGGGCTGCCAGAGGTCTGGCTGTCGAGGTTGCCTGGCGCATTTCAGCAAGCTCAATCTAACGGACAAATGCCTGGATGGTGGATTATGGCTCAACCGCAATAATCACGAGTCTGAGATCCTACGGAACTACCTGTCTTCCAGAGGCATGTCTTGGAAGGACATGCTTCAGGAAGCCCTGCAGGGCTTACAACAAGGAAGATTCTATCTGTCTGATTATCGCGTTAATGCAGACGTCATTGTCTGCTACCTCTGTGGCCTGCAATGCTTCAAGGAGCTGGCTTACAAATACAGACAGAACATCCCCGCATCAGACTTGCCGGCGTCTGTAACGTCTCGTCCTGACTGTTACTGGGGGAGGAACTGCCGCACGCAGTTGAAGAAGTATCATGCCAAGAAATTCAACCATATATGTGAGCAGACTCGCTTCAAGAGATGAAGGGACAAGAAGACCCATCCCAATGCAAACAGAAGGAGAAGCAAAAGGGAGTTCCACCGCGCCTCAAGCCTGTGGTAGGCTATATAGGAAGATACAAAACGTAATTTTTTACCTGCACTCTGTGAATTAAAAAGGGCTTGAACTGTCTGTGATGCTCCAGTGTCTTCATGCAAACAGAAGGAGACCTTGTAAGAATCTCCAGTATTATCAATTAATCATTAGACGAGATATTTCATCCAGTCAGAAGGCACTTGACAGAAAGATCCTTTTTTATGTAATTCCAAACTTTATTTATTTTTTAATTCATGTTTTTATTTGTATGCCGTAAGCCTGTTTAACTTCAAGACTCTACAAGAACCACATTATCAAAAACATCATTGCTTCTCTTGATTAATATTAACCAATTCCAATGAATGAGCTCTGAGACCTCCACTTTCTATGAAGTTTTTCTTTGATGTCCTAACGCCTGTTGAAGGGGAACAGATATTGTTCACAAATAATTTGAATGAATTAAGTTAGATTAATATCCATATTTTCATTGCTGTATTACTCGAATGAAAAGTCACACTTGTGCCCACTGTATTTATATCGGCCACATGCAGCAGGATCTCCTATGTCGTCATTTAATGCCCTAAACAAACTTTAAAGTTCATAGATTTGGCTGGCAAATATGATACAAGTGATCTAAAAAAACATTATCCATGCTCTAAAACAAACATGTCCATAGACTTGAACCCTAAGGTGCTTTCTAAAGTACTCTAAACAAACATTGTAATATCCTCAAAGTCCATAGACTTGGCTGGCAAGTGATTCACGTGCTGTAAACAAGCATTAAATATCCCATAGACTTGGCTGCCATATGATGTAATCTTCAAAAGCCATGCATTGGTAGGGATATCTAAAATAAAGTATACCTATTCTGTTTTCATCAAGACTCCTGTCTTTTAATTATAGGTTACATAGCCTAATCCAGTTTAAAGACATTGGGGTCAGGAGTTGGGACCATGAATTAGAAATGGTCTAACTGGGATACAGCACATATTTGATGAATGAAAAAAGAAAATTGTGAAAATGTCCGATCTATAGTAGCTTATAGATTGTTCAAATAGGGCTTTAGCGTACAGTAAAGCTCTGGAGACAAATGGTCCACACTTAACAGTGTGCATTCATTGTACGTATTTTATTTGTTTATTTACTATTATAACAATGTCAAATAATCAAAACCAAATAACTGTACTCTTGAACACAAATTTTGAATTGTGAATAAATCAAAACATTTGGAAACTTGTACTTTGGTCGATTATTTCTCTGCTTAAATAATAAAAAAGATTATCGTTGATTAGTCACCTTTACAACGAGGTATAACTTGTAAGGAGCTTGCAATCGTGGAATGAGCAACACAGCTAAATAGTAGGGCAGGGGAGAGGCTATACCAAGTACCAGAGTGACATTTTTATAACCTGTTTTTGCCAGGTTCTTGAAAAGCATCCTGGGCTATCGTAGTAAACACTTTTTCATGATTCGCTGCCTCATCTCTAGGCTGCCTCTAAGCCAATGGTAGACTTACCCATAAAACTCATAGTCTGAACGACATAAAACCCTTACTCTGAACGACGCAAAATGAAGCCATGAGCTGAGGCAGACGCTGCGGTACACAAACTGATTATACTGTAGATGTTCATAAACGACAGATCTACACCTGACAGTTATGACTTGTCATTCTTGTTTTAGGAGCATTATGGTGTCCAGTTCAGATTTCTTGTTGCCCTTGTCCCATGGGGATTATTGAAAAACAAGAATTGAAGCAAGTTTCAATTAAACGGTGATGAAATGCAGGCATGTAAAAAGTGCCAAATGCAACCATTGGATTGTGGTGGATTAACTTCACGCTAACTACAGTTGGTAGGTTTGGCTAATAAATCATGCCATGCCAAACGTTTGTGTAACTGGCTCTAGCCTCTGGTCCATAGTGTTAGAACGACGTCTCTATCCTAACGACATGGGCAAGAGCTAATATTTAACTAAAACATATATATTACCTGAATGTAATGTTGAAACTATAGAGCCCATAGCAGTACTTGGGTACATAGCTGGGCCAGAGCTAGGGTACACAATTTACACTAGCTCTACACTAGTCTACTGTTGACTATAACACAGTACATTATTCAGAACCTTTGCTGTATTCAATTCCATTTCCGGACAATACTTGACAATATATTGAGTACATGCTATTGTTGCCTTACAG
>OOFJ01134853.1:0-12223 GCA_900323375.1 Benthosema glaciale | reverse complement strand
AGAGTCCTCATCATGGGAGGTTGGACCACAGCCTCGTCTTCTGCCAAATTCGGGGGGACTGGGTGTGGTGGGGGATGGGCTGATCAAACACCAGGTATAAGAGAGAGAGAGAGAGAGAGAGAAAGAAAAGAATGGCCTCTCAGACAATTTCATCTTAAATAAATCAGTGGTTCTCTAACCATTTCATCTCAAGGACCCACCTTTTGAAAGATTTGTGCCTGGGACCCTCATAAGAGATTTGTATTCAAACTTTTCAAAATTATTCAAAACATTTTCAAAAAAATCCGGGCACCTAGGGCTCCATTTTCGTCCATGCTAAATCCCTTATCCCTAAACTTCTTAGCCTATTCTTACTATTTTGAAAAACATTTTTGAATAGTTCAACTAGCCAATCTACATCGACACGCTGTTAGCTGGTAGACTGGCCATTTTAACTGTCCAAAAATGTTCCTCAAAATAGTAAAAAAATAAAAAAGTCAGAGGGATAAGGGGTTTAGCGTGTGACGAAAATGGAGCCCCTAGTCTCCTAATGCTGACAAACTTTGCTGTGTGTCACTCCCTGTCTCTCTCCTCGCTTTCTGTCTGTCTCCACTTACTCTATCAATAAAGGCAAAAAGCCCAAACAATATCTTAAAAAAAGAATAGAAAATAGCCTAAAGCCCAAAGTATAAAATAGGGTTAAAGTGGTTACACAGAAATTGATTCTACTGTGTATTAACTCATTTTGCTGGGGACCCCCCCCATGGAAACCCCTCAAGGACCCCTGGGACACTCTCTGAGCATCATTGAAATAAACACCCTGTTCATTTGGGATCGATGTGTCTACCAATGTCAATACCATGTCTACCTTTCCCGCATGCCGCGTCTCCCTCTCTCCCTCTCTGCATGCTGCGTCCCCATCCTCCCCCCGGTGAGGTGACTCGGTTCACTCAGCGTCCTGCTGACATGCCTTGCTTTTTGGGAGAGCCCGTCTCCCATGGAGGACGACGGACGAAGCTGCTCCATCGATTCACTGCTGCCACCTATCTGTGTGAAGTCGTGATAGCTCGAGCAACGTCTGAAAAGAAGCAGAACCAACTCTGCTGTCACACCACAGGATTATAAAGAAGAAAAAAAACCCAGTGTTGGCTATACAGTATGTACAGTATATGAGGTTACACATACTGTAAGGTGCAAAGTGATAACACTTTGGTAAAGGAGGAGACGAGGGCAGCTTAAAAAAAAGACCTGATAATATTACAACATTTCCAACGATGACTATATTTTTGTATGTAGTAAACTTTATATGCAGTGTATAACACATGAATGATTTCCCCACTGACTAGCATTGTACTGCACCTGTTGAGGGAGCTGTCAGACTCCATGGCAGCAGACTGAGTCAGAGCTCGGACCCAACCGAGCATGTCCTCCTGAGTGTCTGCACTGAAGAAGTACGCACGCATTCCCTGATGCACCACCTATAGTAGAGGATAATGTTCGTTCAGCAGCGTGTCGTCAGTCTTGCACTGGACAAAAGGAGGTAATTCACTTAAATAGTGATAATTACATGTTTGTACCTTGAAGGTGTACTTCCTGTTCTTGCACTCTCGCGGTGAGCAGAACAGAATGTTGTAGCTAGGAAGCGGGATGCTGCCCAGTACAGATTCTTCTCTGCTGTCTGAAAAGGAACATAAAATAATTCCAAAATCAGATGAATGAGTCCTTTCTAGAAATGATGTTGTACGGTTCCTAGACTGATCTTTAGGGCCAAGCAGAAAGTGTGACGTGCTCGTCTAAAACACTTTTCTCAGTTTTCAACAGTTTTCTGTAGCCAGATAAAAATTCCAGAATAGATGCTCAGCGCCTCGTACCACGGCTGGTATTTCTCGCATATAATACGCAGTGCTCCCACTGAAGACAATTCAAAAGACATTAACAAAAACATGAATTCCCACTGATGACTACACTGATGTCTACACACAACACTGACGATAGTGCTGTTAATCAGGTCCATGAAGCTGTGTATGAAATCTATGAAAAGGTTTACAATTTACAATAATCTGTAAAACATTTATAGAAAATATATATAGTTGGACTGGGGCTTACCTTTGTAGTAAAACAGACAGTAGTTTGAGAGGACAAACCATCTTCTCTTCCATAGCTTCAAGCCACTGCTATCCTATAGAAGGAAACAATGATCCGAGTGAAGCGACGCCATTCATGGAAAATGTAACGTACTTGGTTGTACTTTTGAAATTTTAGTTGTGTTTCATATATTTATGGCATAAATCTCTTTCTTTACAAGAATTGCATTAATAATACTGGTAATTTAAGAATGACCCAGTCAGTTGTATAAACTGTCACTTACAGTACATAAACATCACAGAGGTCGCTTTACATTTTTACACATACTGTACAAGCAGCAAAACTATTGTGTATGGAGAAAAGTGGTGTAACAGTACTTTTTTACAGAGCCATCCTCTGATGACCACTTGACAGTTGGGGTCTCTTTTGGCAGCCCTACATCTTTTCCCAAATGACTGCACCCTGTCTCCATTGCCCTGGTAGAGGAGTAGAGAATATTTAATACATGCAGATATTTGTTATGTCATATAAAAACAAGGTTAACGTAATGTCTGTTTGTACTGTGGAAAGAAATGGGTGGTTCTATACTGCAACTGAACAAATCTCAGAGCCTCAATAAAAAACATAAAAAAGCAGCATTCCATTCCTGTAAACTAGCAGCCAACATGCTGTACAAAAAGTAGAGCCTGACCGATGGCAGATTTTTGGGTCGAATGCCAATGCTCATTTTTCGAGAGTCCCAGGATACAGATTACTGATGTGTTTGATATTTTGAACGATATTTTGTCAGAAATTGCTAAAATCAGGTTTACAATCAGGTTTGATCCAAAGAGAAGAATTAACTAAGAAGCAAACAAATAAATACAAATCACACTTGTGTGAAGTGAGGAGCGCTCTTATCATACAACATCTAATTCTGGCCAATCACAATTTGCACCTTCACTTTTCCGTCTTCACTTTTCTGCCCTCACTTTTAGTTTGAATATGTACTTTGCTCAGCCAATCAAATCATCGCTATGGGGTGATCAGCCAATCACAAGCCAACATTTGTGTTCCCACAAACCTGGAAAGCTGGGCATAGGAGGGGCTATAGCGCCCTTCAGAGAAATACACAAATAACCACTTATGGTGCCTGGCTGGATCAAAATATATTTCTTAAATCACTGATCTACAAGCTTACAACGCACCACTGCAACACGTTTTCATCTATTTCTGATGAATGATTGGGACACATCGGCAACATAATTGAAGATGCCGATGTCAAACAAGTCAAATAATGGCCAATCGGTCAGGCTCTATATAACAAAAAGGAATACACACATTTGTTCTCATTGTACAAAGATAGCCATGCAAGCTAATAACAAACTTTTTGGACAGGGAAGGATATGGTAGCCACACTGGATGCTTGGCTTACTCTGTCCTGGTCCTCCATTCTGCAAAGGAAACAGAATGTTTATTGTTATTATAGGCCATCCTTGAAGAATCAAATCATAAAATGGTCTTAATGATAATTGGTAAAGAAAATGCAGTGAAGAGGATATGTACAGTATGGTAATACAAAACCAGCATCATCAAGAAAACCATGGTTAGAATGTTTTGAGTGTAGTATGGTAAATAAATGAATACAAAATAAATAAAGTTTTGTGATTTATTTTAATGACACTCGACCAGGACATCATCACTCACATGGCTTTTCTTTTCAACATGAACGGACCAATAGAAAAGTTCCTCCCTTGTGACTGATCCTGCAGTTAGACCAATAACAGAACTGCATTTGAACTTTAGAACTGTACTGCAAGTCTAACCCTCACTGCCAAGGTGGGTATAACGAATAAGGTCATCATAAGATCCATTTATTTATATCAGAGATAACTACTTACCATAACTAATTGGTGAACATACATGAATATAGGAATAATAATTTACTAGAGTAAAACAATTCAATTGCGTTGCAAGACATCAGAAACGAAAGGCCCTTATACACGTCTGATCTCTTACACAAACACTGAGCAAAGTAATAATGAAGAAAATATCAGGAAAACAAATTGAAATAAAAACATAACCAACGTAATAACTATGACGCTAGAAGTCTGCCTATAACTTTGAATGAGCTGCATGAGAAGTGAGTGAGGCCTCACCAGTGACAGACACAGAAGAATACTAATATTAATGTAAAAAACAAAGGTCAGTACAAACCCAGGTTCCTCTACGTTTCTGCAGTCCAATTAATCCTACGTATACCAGCACCACTAGCAGCGTCCTCCTAGCAGCATGTACACACAACCCAGGTGTCACAGACACACGTTTCCATATCGTAGAGGATTTTCCCCAGTCAACGTCTAAACAGACAGACCAGCAGCGCCCCTCTCCCAGAATTCTATTCTGGGCCATAACAGGCCATCGTGCATCCCCGCCACGAAACGGACAGGTGACAGCTGCATCGCCCTGGTAGCAGGGAGGGGCCTGCGAGTGTGTGAAAACCAATCTGGCAGCAGGCGAGGGGCTGGTATGAAAGACATGCCTGGGAATGGGTCCCAAAGTGCACACAGCAGACTGGACTGAACTAGACTGCCGAGGGCAGAAAACCTAAATAAAAGACTGGTGTTGGGGAGGTTAGGTGGCACGTCGAGGGCAAATGCAGGGTATGATTTGCTTTTCCCCCCTCTTGTTGTTAATTTTTATTGATAGCCTATTGCCATTTTATTATTCCCTGCTTCTGGTCAGACTGAATTAAATACATGCAAAACATACAAAAGGAAATCCTTTTGTGAAGTGTATACTTTCTGATGTTTGATATTTATGATATGGTAAAGTATGGTAACCACATTAACACTGTCATCCCTATTTTGGGCACATTTTCATATATTTTCAAAATGTATCTCTTTTTTATTTAGTTGGTAAAAAAAATAACAGTGACCTGCAACTTCACAACACATTGTGATGTGACAAATAATATTTTATAAATTTGTATGACGATGTGTTAAAGCATTCTTAAAAAAATACTAATGTTGTCAACGCTTGTAACATGAATCACTTTCCTTCATGTTGGTCATAACAAATAAGAGACCATTACAATTTAAGCATTTAGAAGATGCTCTTATCGAAGCAAAAACGTTGCAAGATCTGAGATCCTGAGTAAGGGGCATGTACCCTTCATCAACAAAGGATCATCATGTAAATAGAGTGCAAGAAAATGAATGAGGAGTGCTAGCTAGGGGATGAGGTAGAGTGAAGAGGCAAGTTTTCGGACTGAAGCAGAAATTAGGGAGTGGGTCTGCAGTCATGACTGAGGGTGGGAGGTCGGAGGTGTTGCGTGATGCAAGTTGGGAGCCAGGAGGAGGCTTGTTAGCTGATTTAACTGTGCAGAAGTGGTGTACTGTAGGGGTGCATCGTATCCTGAAGGTAAAGGGGTGCCATGCCCTTGACTGGCAAATCCGGCTGTTAATTATACTCACTACAACTACATTTGCCATTCTACATGTACCGGGCGTATACTATAAAGCTATTGTATTCCTATCACGCACAGCAACAGGAGCATAGCGGAGGAAGATTCATGAGAACTTCTGAAACGCAGCCACTGCAAGCAGTCGTGGGTGACGGGGCAATTTTACATGGTTAACATACTCCAATCCACAACAATCGGCTAACAGTAAGACACTGGAATAAAAGGGAGACAAACAAACAAGCCTTTTGTCCAAGATGAGAGCTAAAGACTTGCGGCCTCACAGCCAATGGGGGTTTCGTGGGTGTTGTGAAATATTTGGAAAATCTCCTCCTTAATCAGTGGGAGTCACTTGCTCAGGGAGGAGACGAGTTGAAATGCTAAAGAGCGTTAGATGGGAGGACAAATGGTGGGTCTGTGCACCACACAGAGTGCGCTTTGTGGCGACCGGCGACCCCGGAGCATCATGTGAAGGTCGACACAGAGCGTCCGAATACATCACACCGCCAAATATCAAGTCATCTGCATCTAAACACAGGACCACAATGATAACATTTGCATGTCTTCAAAAGTCAACAAACTCACCACTATAAATGTAACCTCGGTGGGTTGAGTAGTGACGCAGGCCACCACATTACCCAGTGGGTACATTTCCTGATGAGGAAATGGGACATTCGGGGACATGCATCCTATACGTTTTACATCACCAGACGCTGTGACGCTGGGATTTGGGAAATGTAAAAGCTGAAGTGCAATCTCAATTAAAGCTTGACCGAGTTGTGAATAAGCCCCTGCATGTGGTCTCCTATTTCAACCGACGCAGACAAGAGTCACACAGGGCCAGATGTACGTACAGTCCTCTGAACCCTGGGATGCCAGATTGACTAGCATCATCCATGAACAGACTTTCCCTGTTGATATAGAGTAGTAAATTAAACGGATGAATGAAAGGAATGGTATAACAGGGAGAAAATAAGAGACTACAGTATGATTTGTTTGCGTCACATCTAAAACATAAAATATAACTTATATTATTTACTATACATGTAGGCCTATTATAAGTAAGTGTGCCGTATGTGTGGCCCAAACCATACAACATACAGTAAACAGTAAATAAACATCAAAAGTGCAATAAAATGAACAGACTCAAGCAACATTAGCAATTTAGCATAGACTGAAAACTAAAAAAGTTGATTTGAAATTATCTCTAAGTAGCAAACACTGACGACCAGGATACTTTGTCATGTGTTCATGAAATGTAAAGATGCCATATTGCTGTACCTGACTAATCGTGGCCGCCTGCTGACTCCTTCATGCTCCATCACTTGGCAGAGTTCCTCACAGCATCTCCTCAGTGTTGGCTGCTCTCTCCCTGGCTACCAGCAACTCTCCTGTTGTCCATATGCAATAACAACACTTTCCTGCTACGCTGCTCCTCTCCTCGCATGTGTTAATCTGCCTTTCTCTTTCTCACTCTCTCTCTCTCTCGCCCTCTGTTCTTCTGACGTCTGTCAGCGATGATTGTTGGGTGATCTACCTACGCTGGCCGTTGACACTCAATCTGTCTTTCTACCCTCTAACAGTACACTCTCTGTGCGCCCCTTCTTCCAATCTCTCTCTCTCTCCCTCTCTCTCCTTCCCTGCTTCTGTCCCTCCCTCTCTCCCTGTCCCTTGGCACACTCAAGGAGTGTGAATTCACATTCATCTCTCCTGCCCTTCGTCATGTTTTTGATGATCATATCTGCTCACATTTTTCCATTTGCAAGTTTGAGTGCCAGCTATGCAGCCTACAAGTAATCAAAGATTTCTAACTTTTCCTTTTCTTATGAGTTTAAAATAATTAAAATAAATAAACTAGCCCTGACAAAATAGTATAACTTAAAAGTGGTGATAGATTCAGAATATCCTTGCACTATAGTCAGCAACTTGTTGAATACTGAAGTGAATAATCAGCATACTTTGCATTTCTTTTCATATCATTAATTTTTCTCATGAAATTCTTCTTTACACCCAGCTAATCCAGATGTTTTATAATAGTTGTACAGCTACTATCCACTACTAAGTACTCGGGGCGACTGTGGCTCAGGAGGTGGAGCAGGTCGTCCAATGATCCATGGGTCGGCGGTTCGAGTCCCTGCTCCTCCTGTCTACATGTCGAAGTGTCCTTGGGCAAGACACTGAAACCCAAATTGCTCCCGATGTTCTGTTTGGTACCTAGTATGGCTTCAGCCGCAAACGGTGTATGAAATATGTGTGCACTATGTAAAGCCTCTTGGATAAAGGCACCATTTACCATTTACTACTCCAGGGCAAGATAAATAGGAGAATTCCCAGTCATGAATAATGTGACCAACAAGAATTCTTGTCACTGAAAGGAAACGGGAGAGCAGATGCAAAGTGATGTACACTACAGATGCCTCAGGAGGCCTGCCATTATTATTATTATACAACAGAAAGATATCAGCACTATTTTTAGCACTGCTGTTTGATAAGAGCAAGGGAGATAAGAGAAAAGTCCTGTCTAAAATTACCCTCACAACACTGTACGGGCACACAATATTTAAACGTGTGTCGAGACTTTCGACCTTCTATTTGTGTGTTGGCGGAAAACAAACACCCAATGTGGTTTCTGGAAACCCAATATCAGCGTTCTAAAAGTAATTTAGCCATGTGGTTTTGTCGGAGGAAACGCCACGCCACCATGGTTCATTAGTAATTACTAGAGAATATTACATTTCTCCAGCACACAGCGCAGCCATCTTCAGCCATTCAAATTGGGAATTATTAGTAAATCCAGCAATATGGACATCCAAGTAGGCCAGATACAAAGCCCAGTTAATGGACGGTAATTGCATATAATTAGGATCTCACATTACTCAAACTTTTCCCTTGAGCAGAAGGTTGAGACCCTGATTCTCACAAGGGGCCAATCGGTGTGTTTCCAGATAATTTGCTCCTCACTTTTAGCATCCTCTCACAGTTAAAGAGCCCCCCCCAACTCCCCCTGATGACAGCCAGCTGCATGGCTAGTCATTATCTCCTATTACTCACTGACCTCCCATGAAGACAAATAAATGGCCATATGGCTTATGGGAGTTGTAGTTTTGTTTTACAACTTCTAGCTAACATTGTGTGGATTATGTACTGTTCATGTAATAAAAAAAAAAAAATTAAAAACAGCTGTCAGTGCACATTCTATAGTAGCTATTAAAACCAATTCAATAGGTTAAATATGTACATGGCACCATTAAAAAAAACAAGCTCTTGCAGACATTATAAGTGACTGTTAAGCCTTTCTTTTGGGGACACTGTGACGTATGTCGATTCATGCCAATAAAACCTTTAATTCTGTGAGAAAATTATAACTGCTAAACAAAGGATATTTATTAAATGTAGTATATCATACAATTAAATATTCAATTATATATTTTTTCATCGCAGAAACAGTTTTTATGGTCATGGATGGATGGTTAGATTCTAGACTTAGAATAATTGACATAAATATGTTTGTAAATCTCTATGGAACCAGAAGACCACACCCACTGATATGCCCTATAAGAGGAGGGTGGTGGCGGACGTGTGTGTGTGTGTGTGTGTGTGTGTGTGTGTGCGCGCGCGCGCTCCCAGAGCTAATCTTGCAAACGCACACTGCCAGTATGCCATAGTATAAACAAAGTATTTCCACTTTATTCACGTTTAATGCTTTTTGAAATATTTATCTTAAATCTCATAATGTAAATCAATATAGGGCTTGGATCGGGGCTCACACTTTGCTCAGATAATTATGTGCAGTCATGATGTGACATCATATAGATATCATGTCTAAAATACACATGCTTTAATTTCCTCTGGTCCCGAACTTACAGATCGGATTAGGACATACGATGACGTGGGTTGCTTGGCTATCCACTTCCTGAATAAGAGAGCCCGCACAAACATACAGAACTTCCAAATAATCCTGTCAGTCTTCATTGTAAACTAATATAGAGCAGAACTTGAATATTAGGAGCAGTGCAGCCACTAAGCAGTACCCAGGGACCAGATCCAGCTCTAATATAAGGACAGTTCCTTTGCCCTTTGAGCATGTGCCAACATTACTCACCAGCAGTGCGCACGCATGGGGCCATAACAACAGATGACCTGACAACAGGAATTAATTAATCTGCATTCGGGTTTACAAATTAACCACATGATATGCTGTAAATGTGATGGCAATTGCAGTCAATTGCAATTGCATTAAATACAGAAATCACTTGACAAAAGTTCGGATTCCCTCAAAGCAAAAATAATAAATACCGTAAATAAATAAATCCAATCCAATCCAAATATTTACGAAACATGTATCTTGGCCCACATATGGGGGGAAACATTAGGTAACATTACGAAACATAGGTGAGAGGAAATATGTGAAATATTCTAGCGATGAGATGAGATGGGCCAGCCACACGGCCAGCCACATGGACACAGTTACTGTCAGAGTCCAGCAGATGGGGCCAGTTGATCATTACAGATTATTAGGCCTACAAATACAGCGTCCACTTCTTACACCAAAGCCACATTACAGTATAACAACACACTGGTGAGTGTGTGTGTGTGTGTGTGTGTGTGTGTGTGTGTGTGTGTGGGGGGGTGGAGAGACTACCTTATTTCGGCAGTGAATTATCCTTCTTTGCATTTTTCACTATTTTGAAAAAACATTTTAAAATGGTTAAACTAGCCGATCTACTTCGACATAGTGACTTGTGAGCTTGTAGATCGGCCATTTGAACTATTCGAAAATGTTTTTCAAAACAGTAGGCAAAGAAGTTTAAGAATAAGGGGTAAGGTACTGATGAAAATAAAGGCCCTGTACTTATGGCACGGCCGCACCAGAACCGAAAATCCATGAATGTCTGCATCTGTCTGTCTGTTTGTGTCCATGTGTCCAGCTGAAAATTATTAGAATCTAATGGCGTAATTTCGAATCCATTGCGCGTGCACGTGCATGTGGTGTGTGTGTGTGTGTGTGCGCGTGCGTGCGTGCCTGGCTGTTAGTGTCCATTGTTCGTAAGCCTGGTTACTTACCTATTAACCCTCCTGGGGGTTAGGATGTCAACAAGGGTTCCCCAAGGATCCTGGTCCGGAGCCAACCTCTCCAGCTGCATGTCCACAAGTGTGGTCCAGCCTCGCAGCATCTGCTTCCCAGTCTTGTGCCAGGTGTTTTGTAATCATCATTCACTCTGTCTTTTTCCTTGGAAGTTCCACTTGAGTTATTGTCTTAAAGAGACATTTCACCGCTGGAAGAAACTGCATTTGTAGTAGATAACAGTGGCACAATTAGACATTTGAACTATATGGCCAGAAGAATAATGAAGTCTGCTATGGTACACTTCCCCTCCTTGTGGGGCAGGGAGACTTGTAGTCCAGGCCAGGAAGGAAGTGGGACCACATTTTCATGACAAAGTTTGGTCATGAGCATCTTTCTATGTGTACTGTATTCACTGTGTTTATTGTTTTTGTGTTCATCAGGTCTTAGTTCTATCTGTGTCAACATGGTTGGCTGTCACCAACAATGTCTTTCATCTGCTGTGGTTCACATGTCACCAGTGTTGGGTGTAACGAGTAACGAAGTAGCGCGTTACTGTAATCAGATTACTTTTGTTGACACTACTCCTCCAAATTAGTAATAATATTACAGTTACTGGTCTGGTCGCTTTGGCCGTTACTCGTTACTTGCCATACTGCTGCTTTCAGCAATGTTGCATTGGAGAAGGGAGATGAGTGCGCTGGCAACAGCCCACCTGTCAAGTTTTCAACACTCTTTACGGCACGCTTTACGTACTGAGTCTACTGACTGTCCTGTCTGTGTGCAGACTTTTCCCACCAGCTCTTGCAGTGATTTTCAAACATTTTCATTTCAAGGACCCCCAGTTTGATATGCAAAAGGCTACGGACCCACATTTAATGGCATTAGGCCTATTCTATCTCTGGGACGTACCATTGTAAATATTGTTCCATTTGTACACTCTCAGAGTTACAGTCAAGGGGTCCATTTTGTTCCAAAATATCATTTAAAGAAAGATCTTGTGTATGTCCTCCTGGATTATAAAGATTTGTTAAGTGGCAAATTATGTGACAATGAATCTCAGGAGATGTTATGGAGTAACACAAAGGTAGTGTAACGAATCGTGTAACTAGTTACTTTCTCCAGGGAGTAATCAAGTAAAGTAAGGCACTACATTTTACAAAAGTAATATGTAGTATATTACTTTTTAAAGTAACGGACCCCAACTCTGCATGTCACCAATAAAGATTTGATGAAAGAGCAGCAGCAAGTCCGGAGACTCGCCGTCATGTATGCACCCTAAACATTTGGCAATCGGGTCCCCTGAAGTTTACCTTTATACTGTTATTGACCGTCATGCCCTATATTCTGATAAATTATGCATTTTGTCAATAGTTATGCAATCTCCTTTTCCCAAGTTGGTTTCTTAGATTGTAGATCGGCTATTTTTGCACAGCTATTTCTTCACCAGCTTCTACTTTTAGATTGTCTAGATTGTCTAATTTCGCTTAGTTCAGATACTTTCACATGGACTGTAGATCGGCTATTTTGTGAGGTGGCGTGGGCGTGGCACATGGATACAGTGGAAAGGTTCAAATACAATAACATTCTGATCAAAGTAGGCCTGAGACAGAGACAACTGCTGCCTAGTGCCTATATCTGACACCAGAGGT